>JAEQML010065459.1:0-20962 GCA_016904865.1 Pissodes strobi
TCTTATTTCTCAACATTTTAAAATATTTGCAGTTTTTTTTTCGAAATTTTATAAAAGAACTATGTACCTATTCCGTAGAATATTCTTGAAGCTATGAATTTATTTTGAGAATTTTTGTATTTGGATTTTTTTTTGCAGAAAGCCTTAAAACATGCTCGGAATTTCAAATGTCGATATCCTTGTTTGGATGCATTTTAAATTTCCGGCTGCTTTTACAGAATTCTGTAATAAGATCTTGAGTCTGTTGCGATTTTTTTGAATTTCTCTTTTTCATTGAATTTCGTAACACAAACTCAGAATTCGATAAAATTAACTCGCATATTGGGCTTCTGCGATTTTTTATACTTGCTTTCCGTAAAATACACTCAGAATTTTATGAAATGAAGTCGGAATAAGCTTATCGGAATTTTAAAATGTCGAAATGATTTACAGCTTAAAATCCTGAGCTTGCTTTTCTGAATTAACGAATTCCTGCTGCTTTTCCAGAATCCTGTAAAATAAACTCGCGATTTCTTTATATAGTCTTGGAATTTCGTGCATGTTTGGCGAATTTTATATAGACTTTGTATAAGGAATTTTGTATTGTATTCCGTAAATTTGAATCCAAATTTTAGGCAATTTGTTGTATTTATTTTTTTTTGCGGAATTTTATGAGGAAAACACTAGGAAACAAAATAAACTCGACATTTTGGGATTGCTTCTCGGGATTTAATAATTGACTTGTTTTACGACTCGAAATTCCAAGTTTGCTCGCCAGAATTGTTGAATTCCGGCTGCTATTACAGAATTCTGCAAACAAACTCATGATTCCTAAATAAGGTCTTGCAGCCTTGAGCTTGTTTTGCGGATTTTTTATATTTCAAATTTGCATAGAGAGAATTTCGTCAAGCAATATCTCAGTATACCGCAAATTTTACTGGGAATTTGGAGTTTTTTTTGCGATTTTTTTTTGTATTTGGTTATTTTGCGAAATTCCGTGTATTATACTCGGAATTATATAAAAAACTGGGAATTTTGAATTTTATCTTGGAATTTTAAAATATTGACATATTTTCCGACTCGAAATTCCGCGCTTGATGTCAGAATTTTAAAATTTCGGCTGCCTTTACAAAATTTCGTAATAAAGTCTTGAAATCTCGAGCTTGTATTGCGGATTTTTTGCATTAAATTTTTTTACATTGAATTTACTAGAAAAAACTCGGAATTGGATAAAATTAACTCGGATATTGGGCTTCTTTTGCGAATTTTTATACTTGCTTTTTTTGCGCAATTCCGTAAATTCACTCAGAATTTTATGAAGTGAACCCGGAGTAATCTTTTCGGAATTTTAATACGTCCACATGATTTACAACTTCTAACTCCAAACTTGCTCTTCAAAATGTACGAGTCTCTGCTACTTTTCCAGAATTCTGTAAAATAACACAATACAATTTCTTTATATAGTTATGGAATTTCGAGTTTGTTTTGCGAATTTTTTATATTCCGACTTTGTATAGGGAATTTCGTGAACCAAACTCGGTATTCCGTAAATTTGAATCCGAATTTCAGGCAATTTTATGTATTTATTTTTTTTGCGGAATTTCATGAACAACTCTAGGAAACAAAATAAACTCGGAATTTGGGGATTGTTTCTCGAGATTTAATAATATTGACTTGTTTTACGACTTGAAATTCCAAGTTTACTGGCCAGAGTAGTTGAATTCCGGCTGCTATTATTACGGAATTCTGCAAAACAAACTCAGGATTCTTAAATAAGGTCTTGAAGCCTCGAGCTTATTTTGTGGGTTTTTATATTTGAAATTTGCGTAGAGAATTTCGTCAAGCAATCTGGGTATTTGGAGTTTTTTTTTGTGAATTTTTTTGTATTTGGTTATTTTGCGGAATTCCGTGTAATATATTTGGAATTATAAAAAAGTCTGGGAATTTTAAATTTTATCTTCGAATGTTAAGATATTGACATGTTTTACGACTCGAAATTTCGAGCTTATTTGGCAGAATCTTTAAATTCAGACTGCTTTACACAACCTCGTAATAAAGTATTGAAATCTTGAACTTGTCTTGCGATTTTTTTTGCATTCCATCTTTTTATACTGAATTGTGCAAAACAAATTCAAAAATTCAGTTAAATCAACTCGGATATTGGGCTTCTTCTGCGAATTTTTATACTTGCTTTTATTGCGCAATTCCTTAAAATACACTCAGAATTTTATGAAATGAAACCGGAGTAATCTTTTCGGAATTTTAAAACGTCCACTGATCTACATTTGAATTTTATCTTGGAATTTTAAAATATTGGACATGTTTTACGACTTGAAAGTCCGAACTTGTTTGGCAGAATTTTTAAATTCCGACTGCTTTTACAGAATTTCGTAATAAAGTCCTGAAATCTCGAGCTTGTATTGCGGATTTTTTTGCATTCCATTTTTTTTATATCGAATTTCCTAAAACAAGCTCGGAATTCCTTAAATCAACTCGGATATTGAGCTTCTTTTGCGAATTTTTATACTTGCTTTTTTTTGTGCAAATTTCGTAAAATACACTCAGAATTTTATGAACATAACCCGAAGTAAGCTTCTCGGAATTTTGAAATGTCCGACATGATTTACAGTTTAGAATTCCGATCTTGCTCTTCAGAATTATCGAAATCCTACTGGTTTTCCAGAGCCCTGTAACATAAGCTCGCAATTTCTTTATATAGTCTTGGAATTACGAGCTTGTTTCACGAATTTTGTATATTCCGACTTTGTATAGAGAATTTCGTTAAGCAAACTCAGTATTCCGTAAATTCTAAACGGAATTTGGAGTTTTTGTAAGATTCTTTTTTATATTTGGCTATTTTGCAGAATATTCGGAATGTATATAAAAACTCGGAATTTTGAATTTGATCTTAGAATTTTAAAATATTGATATGTTTTACGATTCGAAATTCCGGGCTTGTTTGGCTGCATTTTTAAATTCCGGCTGCTTTTACAGAATTTCGTAATAAAGTCGTGAAATCTCGAGCATGTATTGCGGATTTTTTACATTCTAGTTTTTTATATTGAATTTCCTAAAACAAACTAGGAATTCCGTATAATCAACTCGGATATTGGGTTTCTTTTGCGAATGTTTGTACTCAGGGGCGTGCGGTGAAATTTTAAGAAAGGGAAGCAGCGGCAGTTCGTTGAATTTAGTGCCAACACAAAAAAGCCCGCCGCAGACGCCGCTGAAGGCTAACACACCGCAGGCTGAAAAATTTGAGGGACCGCGTCCAATTTTTACCCAAAAGTCATTAAAATCGTTAACAAAACAAGGATCCGGCGCCCCCTCGGGCATCTCCTTGAATGGCAAATTGTTGCACACTTAAAGGAATGAATAAGTACCTTACCTATTTGTAATGTAGTTCGATTCTTCGATCACTTTTTGCAAATCCGTCAATTACGTCATCATAAAAACCTGGATGCTCCGACATATTTTGGAGAAATTTGCTTTCAATGGACAACAGCGATATTTGCGAAAGTCATTCCTGCCCCGTTGAATTTCTTACGAATTTTTTCATACGTTTAAGTGTTGAAAAATTGCGTTCTACTGACGAACTTGTGGTAAGTATTTTCAATATTAATTCACACAATTTCGACACTTTAGTGTAGGCATCTTCTAGCTCCTTGTCTATTAAAAATTGAATTAGTTCTTTAACGTTATTTTTTGTACTAATCATCAGTTTCGTAAATCACTTTTAGTTCAGATTGCAGTAACAATCGGTCGAAGAACTGGCCCTAATGAAGAAGAAGAGATTTAAACGCATCTTCTGAAAAAGTTTTTCCTTAAATGCAGCAAAATTGCAGAGCTTGAGGAATTTCAAATAATTTAAACCGTTAAATCTATAGTTTATTTGTTGCTGAATTTGATCGATTATTTCATAAAAGAGGCGTCTGTATGACATTTGAATAAGTCCCACCCTGTCTGTTCAAAGACGCTTGGCTTGTGGCTCTACATTTAACGTCATCATTTTCTCCCAAAACAGGTCAAAGTCATCTCTTTTTTGTCTTAACATGGACTTAAAATCCTCCACTTTTTTTTTAGCAAAAAGCAATACCATTTGTCTTAGTTAAATTAAATTAATTAAAAATTAATTAAAAATATTGTCCGAGAATGGAAATATTTCTGAAAATATGTTAAACAAATATTTAAAATTAAAATCTCATTTCAAACAGTCCAAAAATCCCCTCGAAATATTTACTGCTTCAGAGTCCCACGTTTCATTATTTTCTATTATTCTGAAATAGTTCAATCCGTAATTCACGATTTTCAGAGACTGTTAAAGTCTTCCATTATAGTTCCACCTAGTGGGAGCAATCGTTTGTGAACAATGGAGTCCAAAGCATGTGTACATTTTGTTGACTTGAAAAAAAAGCCGCCATACCACTTAAAGTAACGAAAAATAATTTACACTCTTTAATGTGATTTATGGACTGGGATAAAACTAAATTTAATTTATGAGCAATACAGTAGACAAATAGAGCACTTGGGAAAGTTTCTCGAACTTTAGCTTGCAGATCTCCTAATTGTCCAGCCATCACTGCAGCTCTATCATAGCTTTGAGCAACTATTTTTTTATCCCCATTAATTTCATTAATAACGTTATAAACTACGCTATATAATCCAACTGCTGTATCATTTTCGGACACATTCTTAGAACCTAAAAATCGCTCTTGAATACTTTTGTCTTTTTTAACCTAGCGTATTACTATAGATACTTGGCTAAAATTAGTGATATCAGTTGTTTTGTCCAGAGCAATAGCAATGAACCGCGCTCTGCCGATCTCCTGCTTAATTATTTTTAAATTAATGGTTGCAACAGCGGAAATTAACTCATTCTGGATACGATTTGACGTTCCGCGAAAAACGCTCTAAATGATTTTTTAAGCAATCATCATATTTAGCCATTAAACTAAGTAAAACCGTTAAAACAAAGAACCAACGCCAACGATAGCTTCCGCGCCCGACTACTCAGCAGACGAATTCAGGCGATGGAAAGTTCACTAATCTCTCAACGCACAAGCGAAGCGATCAAGCATACATGCATTGCATAGCTGCATAGAAGCTAGCGGCCGGCATAGGTTCCATTGGATTTTAACTGTGGCTCGGTCGGAGTCAAGGCCGCATTTGTTATGGGCCGGATAATTAAGATAATTCTTAGCGCTTTTAATGTAACTAAATTAATTGTCTCCTATTTCAAAAAGTACATTTTAGAATATGATGTTTTGTACCTTTTTTAGGGGAAGCACTGCTTCCCTTGCTTCCATGGACTGCACGCCCCTGTTTGTACTTGTTTTTTTGCGCAATTCTGTAAATTACACTCAGAATTTTAGGAAATGTACCCGCAGTAAGCTTTTCGGAATTTTAAAACCTCTACATGATTTACAACCTAAAATTCCGAAGTTGCTCTTAAACATGTTCCTGCTACTTTTCCAAAATTCTATAAAATAAATTCACACATTTCTTTATAGTCTTGGAATTTCGAGCTTGTTTTGCAGATTTTGTATATTCCGACTTTGTATAGGGAATGTCGTAAAGCAAACTCGGTATTCCGTAAATTTGAATCAGAATTGTCAGTTTCTTTTGCAAATTTTTGTTTTTTTTCGCGGATTACATGAAACACATCAGGAACTTTACAGAATTCTGCAAAACAAACTCAGGATTCCTGAATATGGCCTTGAAACCTCGAGCGTGTCCTGCGGATTTTTTTAATTCCTTATTTTTACATTGAATTTCACACAACAAACTAGGAAATCCGTAAAATCGACTCGGCATTTTAAGTTTCCTTTCCGGGTTTTGTATTATTGACTTTGTATAGGGAAATCCATAAATTCTACTCGGAATTTTGAGTTTCTTTTGCAGTTTTTTGCTTTTGATTTCATTGGGGAATTTCGTGAAACATACTCGAGGGAGGGTGGGGGTGATTGTTACTACTTGGGATTTTAAAATGAGAGCTTTTAAATTCCGGCTGCTTTTATGGAATTCGCAAAATCAACATAGTTCCGTAATAATATGTTCTTTAAATCTTGAGCTTGATTTATGTTCTCATTTGTTATATTGAATTTCATAAAACAAACTCGGAATCCCATTATATCAAACTTAGAAATTTTTTATACTTGAATTTTTAATGCAATTCCGTAAAATGAACTGGGTAGTTAGCTTTTCGGAATTTTGCATAATTCCTTAAGACAATGCCGAATTCCGTAGCAAAGTCTTAAATTTCGAGACTGTTACGGTTTTTTTATATTCCGGTTTTTATACAGAATTGCATAAAGTTTCCTCGCAATTTTCAATTTCTTTATTTGCGAATTGTTTGTATTCGGATTTCTAATACCGTCAAACATGCTCGAAATTTTATAAAATAAACTCGTAGTTATTTAGAGTTTTCGAAACAAGTCCAGATATTGGCCCTGCTCTTCCAATCCAGCTCATACTTTGTTTGCAACATTCAACTCAAAAGATACCTATAAAAGAAAACAAGAGGAATGAGATCTAGGGATCTTGGTGGCCTTCACTCAGTTAGACCTGTTCTTCTAATCCAACTATTAAGGAGAATTTACATTAAGTCTTTTATTCGTTTGCAAAACTTCAACTGGAGGTAACACTATTAAAAAAAAAACTAGCGGGATAAAGTTCAGAGATCTTGGTGCTAATCACTCAATTAGTGAAAGTTTCTCATTTATTCGTAAAACTCCGTTTTACCATAAGAAAGAAAACAGGGAGTGAAGTCTGCGGATCTCGGCGGTGATTAATCAGTTAAATATATTCCAATTAATTTGTTAAGAAATTCAATCTAAGTTAATTATTCGTTCATAAAACTTAAAGAAAAAAAACAAGTCGAGTGAAATCCGGAGATCTTGACGGTTATCGCTCGATTGGACTTCTTCTAGGCGACTAAAACGATCACGCTTCTCTCCTGATTCCAAAAATGTTTAGTTTGTATATATTTTAAGTCATTAGAGATTTAATTTTTTAAAAACTTAAGGGTATCGTCAGAAAAAATACATTTGTTCATACAGGGTGAGTGCAAAACTATGATATACCTACTTAAGTATCAAATATGTGTAAATACTTTCTATGTTATTATATTTATGAAACACACTTGGTGTTTGAAATCAAATTATTTCGAAAAAAAATACAAAATATGTAATAAATGGAAACAATTTTGAGAATACGGTACCTACTTGTCAAGTGATTGGCAATAATTGTGACAGTTCTTTCGGCTCACGTTTTTTAGATCTGAGCATCTATATTCGCCCGAAGAAAGCACAGAACTAGAATTCATCATCCCTTCGTAAAACTCGACTAAAGATGCTTTCGTAAAAAAATTAGGTGGAGTGAAATCCGGAAAACAGGACGGTCGGGTGGCCCTCTCCTGCAAAAACACTGATATGTCGGGCATCTTTAACATGACCAACGCACAAAACTTGTATAACACGTGACATTTTTCGCAAAAAACGGTTTTTAGTCTCTTTGGAGTTGTGCTTGATGTGCTCCTCAAGATTATTTATCCGAAACAAAAACTACTGACATTGAGAAAACATGTCATGTAGATGCTATCCATATAAAATAAATACAATCAGTTTGTCCGGTAAAGAGGAATTAGTAAATCAATAGGCCAGACAATTATCTCGATAATTACCGGAGACATGACGTGATAATTGGCGTGGCAAGGTTTCGCCATCGTCGACGAGGCTGGTTTTCGATCAGGAAATGCAAGTAAAGGTGAATTCCGTTATCGATGACAAGTTGACGTCTGACGGATGACATTCCACGGTTGCAGAATTTATAGAAACGAATGAAAAAAGTCTAGATTTCTGCGGCCGCGGAGTTCTTGAAATAATATAATTGTATATAGTATGGCCGCGAGCTAAGTAACGGTAGAACAAACAAACGAAGTATATAAAATAAGTAAGTATATGAAATCAGAACCCTCCGCAAAAAAGACATATTTGGAAACATTACTAGTACGGAAGTTTAATATATATATCTAAACAAGAAATATTTTTAAAAATTTACTAATAAATTAGGTATTTTGCAGACAGAGTATAAAATCGAGAACCGAATGTTTGATAGTTTAAGGGGTCTAATCCTTTTGGTATGAAAAATTGATTCTCCCAAAAAAAAACCATATTTTCTTTGGGTTTTATAGTTACCTTTATTTTATGATATTGTAAATTGTAATATATTCTGCTGAGTTGGTTTCTGTCAGTTTGGGCGTTTACGGCATTTAAATTTTTTTGAATTTCGAATATTTCTTGTATTTCCCGTCTTTATGTATGGTTTTTTGTTTTTAATATTGTTACGTTTTCGAAGTCAAAACTATGCTGTTTTCAATGCTATGTGTTGATACAGCTGTTTTGTTTTTTTTTTTGTTAAATTTATGTCCAAATATTCAATTTTTACAAGGAATCTTATACTTATACTACATGGGTTTTTTTTATCTTTTGTAATTTTAGATTTTTGATATTGTCACGTCTAGCGACCATCCGAATGTTTTTGTGCTACCCAGTGCTACCCTATACAACTAACATTGTCGGGTCTACATTCTTTCCGTATGAATCATCGCCGATACGAGAACGTTCGTGACGCTGAAGTACGAGCTTCGTCCGGAATATTCCCGAGATATATCAGACTGGATATAAATAGGCGCAGAACGGTTGTAGTTAGTTAATCATTGAGTGTTTAATGTAAAGAGCTATAAGAATAGTTTAGTATGTTTAATTATATACAGTGATAAAGAATAAAGAGAGTATTATTTTAAAATAGTAAAAGTTGTAATTGTGTCAGAACCCGCAGGAAAAACGTAGCATTTGGTGTCAGAAGTTGGATTGTGAAGGGACCGGGCGTATTCTTTGAGGAGAGAACAGGATACAAGTACGTCAACGAGACCGTTTTGACGTGTCGATTATATGAACATTTTATAACATTATATGGCCAATTTAAGGCAACAAACGGCAAAAATGGAAAATCTAAAAAACGTATTGGGAAGAGGATGAACGTAAAAGGCAAGTAGAACAGGATCGGCTTCAGAAATAGATGCTTGATATAATTATTGTAGGCGAGCAAGGAAAATTACAGAAAACATTGGATGGTTAAAATGAGAAATTTGAAAAAGAAGTAGATACCTATACTGTACAAAAAGAAGTTGGACATGTACAAAAAGAAGCTGGGAGTGTACAAAAAGAGCTAGGAAACGTACAACAAGAAATGAGGCATCTACAAGCAGAATTTACCAGACTAAAAAGTCAAGAACTCGCCGAGAGGGTATTTGCCACAGGACAGAATATCAAACCTCCAAAGTATGACGGTCAAACATCCTGGACAATGTACAAAATACAATTTGAAGCCGCTGCCCTTGCCAATGATTGGATTAACGAAGAAATCACTACATCACTTGTGGTAGCGCGTCGTGAACCTGCCCTGGAACTACTACAGACCATTTCCATCAGTCAACAGGGGTAATATAACATACTTGTAGCTGCCCTGGAGAGACGATTTGGAGATCAACACAGAAGACAACTGTATTAGGCACAAGTAAAGCCCCGACACCATGATAACCTGCAAGGGTTTCAGGCAGACGTTAGATGTCTCATTCAATTGAACTACCCGGGAGCAACAGAAGAATTTCATGAGGAACTTGCTGCCCAATATTTCGTAAATGGTATCAGAGATCTAGATACTCAGAAGATACTGCGTCTAGCTAAATTTGATAATAGCCGCGAAGTTTTGGGTAGAGACTTAGAAATCGAGATTATACACTTCTAGGCCAACAATTGTCCCTCCAGGAAGAACAGCTGGCGAACAGTTGTGAATTAACTGACATGGGCGGAATTGTGAAGAAATTAACCGAAGTTCTTCAGGCCACGGAAAGATTCCCGGGAGCCACTAGAAGTTAGGCCATATAACCGAAACATTAGAAATCAGTGCTATAGATGTGGTAGGACTGGACATTTACCAAAATAGATTGCCGAGTACAACGATTCCAGGAGCCACTAGAAGATAGGCCATGTAGCCGAAATGTTTCAAATCAGGGCTATAGAAGTGGCACGACTGGGCATTTCAAGAGAAACTGTCGAGTACAACTACGGTCTACACCTACATTCAGAGACGCTAGGAACTCAAAGTCAAGTGAGGAAGAGTTACAACAAAATAACTTTAAGATTAAGCACCTGGTAGGAAGATTGCATAATAATGCAGATGCTTTATCCAGAAGATCATGCGAGGATAATTATAAAATTGCCAAAGAATACACCGACGAGAAGGAATCACTCCCTTTAGGCAAATCAAGTTTAAGCTGGATCAGCAGTGTACCCCAGAGCAACTAAAGAAAGATCTGCTTTAGGATAGTGAAATGGCGCTACTGTGGGCTCAGTGGGATTCTCTGATAGTTGAAAATGGACTTCTTAAACGAGCCTGGCAAAGGGTTGATGGAAAAGTAATGAAGACGCAGTTAGTGGTACCAAGGAAGAGGTTTTTTTTATGGCAGTGGCACACACACTAAAGTGAGATCCTATGGCGCTTGACGAGCGGTGTCTGTGCAAAGATGTTGATTGACACAGTTCTTGAATAGTTTTAGGTTGTAATTAGAGGGAAACAGATATCCTGGGTGTGAGTTCCACAGTAGTGCAGTGCGCCAAACAAAAGGGTTCTTGTAAAGCGATGTGCTAGGTGTTTCCAGCTGTATGACAAACTGATGCGCTCTTGCCGTCTGTCGTGCCAGGAGCGAGAGTTTGAACTTTCTTCAGGTCTTGATTAATTGCTGTAATCTGCTACTGTCTGCGGTGATAAGTCTCAGTCGCTGGTAAAAGTTTTTCTGATCTAAAGTGGGAGACAAGCAGTACAGTCCGTGGTACTGTCAGCTGCAAAACTGTAAACATGATTATTAGTTTCGGTCAGCAGGTCATTAATATAGATGAGGAACATAGTTGGTGAAAGTATTGCGCCCTGAAGCACGCCCGCGTTAATGGTGAATGTGTGTGAGATGTGTCCATCAACTGCAACTTGCTGAGATCAGTTCTTAAGGAAACTGGCAAGCCAGCTGCAGAGAGAGGTTGGCAGTCCGAAGGACGGCAGTTTGTTGAGCAGTCCGTAATGCCAAACTCTGTCGAATGCCTTCGAAATATCCATCAACGCAATCGCTCGAGACTCTCCGTAGTTCTTTTCTGCCCTACTCCATATATGAGTGACATAGACCAATATATCTCCTGTCGATCTCTCTTTGCGAAAGCCGTATTGATTATTGCTGATTATTCTGTTGTTCTCGAGGTACTTGTGTAGTTGCTGATTTACTACACGTTCCATGACTTTGGAGATTATTGGAAGCAAGGCAATTGGGCGATAGTTTGAGGGCGTGGCATTCTGGCCTTTTTTTGGAATAGGTTGCACTCGAGCGACTTTCCAAGAAGATGGGTAAATCCTTTTTCCGTAAGACACAGAAGAAAGTCTGGAAAAAACGGGTATGAGTTCGGTGGCGCAGTTCTTTAACACGATGGCAGGTATTGCGTCTGGTCCCGATGCCTTTTGCGTATCTATTTCATTAAGGATTTTACGAATATCACGGTGATGAAACTTGACTTCTGCCATGGTAGTGTTAATGTTCGATATGGTGGGAAGAGCCTTGCCTTGGGGGACGTTTAAGGTAGAGTGCGATGAAATCATTTTGGCGAGCATGTTTGCCTTTTCCTTGACTGCAGTCGTCCTGATGCCACGTTCGTCTGTCAAAGGTGGGAGAGACATTTTTGTAAAGTTATTACTTACTGCCTTTGCTACCGACCAGAAATTCCTGGAGACACTGGGTCATTGCAAAAGTTTATTTTTGATTCTTTGATTGTGTTTGTCCTTAGTCTCGTCGATCACACGTTGGCATTCGTTTCTCGCTTCGACAAAATAATTGCGATTTTCAGCAGTCTGATTTTGCTGCCAGTACTTGTAGGCTTGCTGTTTCCTACCTACAGCTCTTTCGCATCTTCTGTCGAACCAGGGCTTTCTTTTTGACGGCGGCTTGATGGAATTTGAGATGTATGCTTCCATTCTGTGCGTGATCTCTTCGCAGCTGCCTGACGGGTCGTCAGTGCCAAAGCAGACGTCGAGGCAAGGAAAATCTAGGTAGAACTCCCTTAGATCGTCCCAGGTTGCAGAATTGTAGTGCCAGATTTTCCAAGCAATGGTGGATCCCTCTGTAGACGTGGCAATTCATAATTACAAGTTGAGTAAGCCCGCAGCTGATGACAAATGTTTCAGCTTTTCTACGTTCGTTGTCAGTCGTGTTGTGATGTTTGAACCAGTTGGTGTTATGGGCAAGTCTTCCTGAACGATTATTTCTGAATTGGGGTGATCGACCTGTATTGAGTCAAAAGTGGTAGCTAGTGTTGTAAAAAGCTCTGGTAGGCTCTATCGCTCGGAGAGGGATAGAGACAACATATAAACTTGGTTAATCCCTTGGCGGTGAACTTGAGCCACATGACGTCAAGGTTGTTCGGTTCGAGTGTTTCCTCGCGGTGTCATGAAAGGTCGCTTCGAACAAAAAGGCATATTCCGAACTTATGTCTAATTCGGGTATGTAAGTCGTAACCAGGATAGGGGTAGTTTACTGTTGTTGTTGTAGACATACTTTTGTTTCTGTAAGGGCTACTATATGTGGTCTATTTGCTTGTAGTACCTTGGTGTACTGAATTTATGTTGATATTTAGGCCTCTTATGTTGCAGAACTAATGGGTCTGAAATGTTGCAATTACAGACCCATTAGTTTACTATCGCATATATATAAGCTATTCATGAGAATCATTAACAAGAGGTTAACAAATAAATTCGACCTATATCAAGCACTTGTATCAAACAGCAAAAGCTTATGTTAGGCTGCAAGATGATTCCCAAGGCTTTGATATTGCACGAGGTGTACGCCAAGGAGATGTCATATCACCAAAGTTTTTCACAACCCTCCTAGAATATATGTTCAAACAGGCCAACTTTGGTGACATGGGCATAAACATAGATGGCGAAAAACTAAACCATCTGAGTTTCGCCGATGATATCTTAATTATCGCAGATAGTATGGATGAAGCAAAACAAATGCTACGGAGGCTCAGGGAAGCATCGAACTCTGTTGGACTCAAAATCAACATCAACAAAACCCAATACATCACAAATCTTGTTATGAGTGAGTCAATCAAGATAGGCGGAGAAGCATAGAGCAAGTAAGCTCTTATAAATACCTTGGTCACGAAATCTCTGTTCGTAGAGACAACCGAACTCGTGAAATATCGAGAATAATAGGCCCAACATGGGCGGCCTTTGGAAAGCTGCGCAATATCTTTAAGTCATTCAATATGCCTAGAAAGAATAGTATACATACGGGGCTGAAACACTCACCCTCACAAAGAACATTACAAATAGAATAAGTATCACGCAGAGGAAAATGGAGAGGTCGATGTTAGTTATATCGTTATAGAGACAGGATCCCAAATATAACATTAAGGGAGAGATCTGGAGTGACGGACGCGGTTACCCGTATAACAACCTTAAAATGGAACTGGGCCGGTCACGTGGCGCGACTTTCGGACAATCGCTGGACAAAGAGGATACTTGTGTGGAGACCGCGCCAAGACGCATACAGAAGTAGAGGCCATCCACCAACCAGATGGACCGACGACATCAAAAGGATAAAGACCAACTGGATAGAGGCAGCACAGGATCGGCAAGGATGGAGAAAGCTACGGGAGACCTATGTCCAGCAGTGGACGCGATTGACCGCTTGATGATGATGATGATGTTACAGAAATCTATTCGACCTTGTTTCGGTATCTTTGCTGTCTGTGAAATGCGGAATGAAGAGCTCCCAGAGCCACCCAGCGCCCGGAGGTCCGAATGGCCGGGGAGTTTACTTCCGGAATATTTTGATCCTGTAAGCACCATCATGGCCATATATTCCGACTGTGGAACCCAGAACCACCAGCGCGGAAGCGGAACGTGATTCGGGAAAACCACTTGGCACTTCTCAGTTCTGGGGGGTGGTATTTCACTGGACGATGCGAGTAGGCGTATGCATCTACAAACTAGGGCCGCTTCCACTGGAAGCATCGGCCTTAGACTCATTCCTTTGGTGGTCCCTAGTCTGACAGGGGTAACAATGGGGTTTGTTGGGTCACTCCCCAATGATCAGCTCTAGAATTTGTACTTTGGTGTTCTCCAGCCTGGGGGAGGACGATGGGATTTGATGGGCTACATCTCGTGGCAACTCGCAATGGCCCGTAATCAAGCTGCTCTCACCAGTTTGACGTTGTTTGTGTTAGATTTATCAAAATAAATATCATTTTTTGCTTGTATTTTTAGTGTAAAATTGTACCTAAATGTTGTGATCTGTAGTGGCCTACTTATAATCATATATGTCTATGGTGTATGAGTACCTTACAATTTATTAGAAATACCAAAATAAATAAAATGTTTCAAAAATTAAATTAAAAAATATAATTTTATAAAAAAAATTGAGATACACTGTAAAATATACATGTAGATACAGTGTAATATTAAAAAAAATAAGGAAAAAACTTGCTTAATCTAGAGGCGAGTACTTTCCAATACAAAACAATCAGGAAAAATTGTGAGATACTCATAAACCATAGTATTGATTATAAGTACGCCACTGCACAACATTTATGTCATTTTTTTTTACTGAACACAAACAAGCTTTTCGTAAGGTATAATGATAATCACTTAGAAAGGTTGCACGATGCAACGCACAATGGGGTCTAGCTACCAAAAAGATGAAAAAATCAAGGTTTTACAAAAATCAATATAGCAGATATCAAAAATTTGACAGACTACTTCTTTTGCTATGGACCAGTGATTCAATTGACGTATAGTTACAAAATTTAAAAACATTATTGTGAAAGTTACATGCTATTGAAATTGGAGCAAACATCACCGTCTTCTTTGACACCCTGTACAGGGTGATTCCCTATAATGTCCACCCACCTTAACTTGTTTATTTGGGGCAGTAAAATTTTGTAAAAAATGTGTGCTTGTAGGATTTTTCTGTCCTTTTGGCACAGGTATTTGAAAATTGATCAAACATATTAGTATACAGGGTAGATCAAAATGTATACTTTTTTTATACGGGACACCCTATATTTGAATTAGTTTATTGATTCTGCGTTTGATTCTAAGCAATTTTTTATATAACAAGTCATATACTCAAAGTTAACAGTCTTTGAAATATTACCGAATAAACATTTTAATTTAAAATTTTAGGTTCTTATCTAGTAGCAATGGATAAATCAATAAAAGACAGTGACAGTAACAATCAAGTCATCCAAAAAGGATAGCTGCAATTTTTCATTAAAAATGCCATACTCGCAAAGAGAAAAACAAATAATTTTAAGTTCGTTTATTCGTAACAACTATGATGTCGCAGCAACTCAGACTCAACACAGATTTAACACGAGACAATCCAAGAATGCACTCTCCTTGCAAAAAAAAACAATTAAAAGGATATCCGAAAAATTAAAACAAACATCAAGTCTGAACAGAAAGAAAAGAGTGGTGCAAGATAACGAAGATGCGCAACTTAATATATTACTTGCTGTGCAAGAAAATTCAGATATATCCATAAGGCACATTTCAAAAAGTTTACAAGAATGAAATGTTCGTTATACGTCTATTCAAAAGTGCAGAAGACTCTTAAGAAAGCTGGTTACAAGCCTTTCAAGATCAGACCCACCCCGAAATTAACACAGACACATAGAGAAAGGAGAGTAGAATTTTGCCACTTTATGCTGGAAAGAATTAATAATAATCCCATCTTTTTAAGAGACATCCTGTGGACGGACGAGTCTACCTTTGCTACGAATGGCATGATAAATAGAAAAAATACCAGGTATTGGGCTACAGAAAACCCATTCTGTTACAGAGAATTTAGATTTCAAGGGCGCCAGTCCGTTAACGTTTGGTGCGGACTAATGGAGAACAAAAAATTATTGGACCCTATTTTTTTGATCAAAACTTGAATGGTTTTCTAGATGAATTACGTTTGCAGCACTTCGGACATGTTATATTCCAGCAGGACGGAGCCCCACTCCATAGCACCTTAAGAGTGAGAAACCACTTAACCAACGTTTTAACATATGTATAAGTAGCAGAAATGCACCAGTTAACTGACCAGCTAGCAGTCCAGATCTGACTCCAATGGATGGGTTTCTATGGGGATATTTAAAAAATCGCATTTACCAAAATCATATTGAAAATATAGAGCCATCTAAAGCAACTAATTAGGAACGAAATAAATGAAATAAATGAAAACAATTCAGATTTTGTAAGAGGATCTTTGGAGAAACTTCGAAGAACATTTCTAACAGGCATCGAGCAAGATGGAGGCCCTGTGGAGCAACTCAATATTTAGGAACATATATTTTTATATGATATACTTAGGTTAGTTAGTTTTTTTATTAATTTTTATTTGCTAATATTTCAAAGACAGCTGACTTTGAGTATATGACCTGTTATATAATTAGAATTAAACGAAGAATCAATAAATTAATTCAAATATAGGGTGTCCTATTTAAAAAAAGTATACTTTTTGATCTACCTTGTATACTAATATGTTTGATCAATTTTCAAATACCTGTGCAAAAAGTACAGAAAAAATCCTACAAGCTCACATTTCTTACAAAATTTTACTGCCTCAAATAAACAAGTTAAGGTGGGTGGACATTATAGGAAATCACCCTGTACTTATATAAAATTTTTTGAATGTTAAAAAAATCCAACATTGGAACGTTTTTCCTAAGTGATAAATCTATTAATCATTAAAAACCGTAGGTCGATATCATGCCTGTTTAAGAAAATGTTCAGTTTCAAATTTAGGCGAAATTTTCCTTGCTCAAAAGCAAATGGCCAGCATTTTAGATGGGTAGAAAACATCAAAATCGGAGAGGTCACCTGACAAACCTCTGGTTGATTTGATATGAAATGACCCGGTTGATCAATGGAAATTTTGCTACATATTATGAGATACCACCGAGAAAAAATATTGTCAAATTCTAATGATTTGTTCAAAATTTCCTAGAATGTTACAAATTTTCATTGGTCTCTCAATGGCTTTAAGTTACCACCGTTAGCGGTGTCAATGCAGGGTTGTCTAAGTGTGTAGAAGTATCCAAAACGAGGGAAATTTAATCCGTTGTGGAGATTTCTGTGAGGAGCAATAAAGTTGATAAATATTAGGCCATTTTGGATTTACGCTGCCATTATCGTCAGAAGTACAATAGATAAAAGTGGATTTACAAATTTGTTTGTGATGACGCGAGTGCGTGGAATTCTGGGGCATCAGTAAGTCTGTAATGAAGATAAACGTTTAGTACCATTGGCAACACTGAGTACAAGAACGCGCCTTACCAGGAAAAGCGACCATAAACCGTGTGCTGTGCTGTCGCGTTTGATACAGTTCCGCGAAACCATGTCCAAAGAAGTATGTGTGCTGTATACAATATTAAGTATTAAATAAATTAAGCAGGTGTAACAGTTAACCTTGCGATCATTGGCAGAGGTATGCCGCTGCAGGATCTCTCCGATTCTGATTCCGAAGGAACGGGTTTAGACCATACAATGGCGTCGCGATGTGCCGATAATACCAATTAATCTGAAGCAAATTCGTTGTTAGGGAATTTGTCCATTTTTTTCTTATCATGTCTTTCAAGGGACGAGGCAATTAAATTGGTTGCCCATATATACCCGTCAAGATGAAAGGAATATAAATAATTAATAATTTCACTGGATCTGATGAATCTCTTCCCCGGTATGTCCAGTGTTGCCAGCAAGACTATATTATTCACTAGCCAGGGATGGCGCTAAGGACGCCTATGGCTGCTACTGAGGGCCATTAATGGCCCCCCCCTGTGTACAAGTTATTGTTGCACTTTTTATGCGATTCTATATTTAGAATAAATTCAGGTTTTGTTCTGAACTGTCTCAATCTGGTCAACGTTAAGTACGGTACCAACAAGCATATTCTAAAAATGATTTTAGCAATGAATAATACAATAATCTAAAAGTGTTATATGGAATAAAGCCCACAAAATATATAAATCCCAACAGTTTCAAAAACCTAGCAGTAACAAAATCCACATGAGATTGAAATGGCAACCTACAATCCAAAATGACCCCAATCTGTTCGGGATCTGGAAGTTGTGAGAGGGTGGCCTTGAAAGGCCACGGCACTTAGGCCCCCCATGACCCCAAATCTATGATCTGCAGCGTACTTTTAATCTCACTTCTAGCAATAAAGTAATCACTTATAAAAGCTTTAGAAATTCAAAAGATCGAACAATAATGGGCCACAATTTGACTCTTGCGGGACCCCAGAAGGCACCTTGTGTTTATTAATAATAATTTCTAATGGCACCTCCTAAAATGATTTATATTTAAAGAGGGCCTACAATATTAGCTAAACAAGTAACGTGAATAATTTAAAATGATTAAACAATCTCGTCCGATCCGAAATATCGAAATTCATATTTATATCGATAAATTTGCTTCGATATATGGTTAATATCGATACATTGCAGAAACATCACATCAGTGCTTACTAGAGCTGGTATTAAGGCAATGCGTAGGAATGAAAATATCGAGATAAAGATAAATTCTTGTAGTTTTTGGTCGATCCGTTGCCGTCGAAGTGGCACGATACGGTCGGTGCATGTCAAAGCATTCCGCGGCGCCGGAGCCCGTCCGCTTCCCGGACTTCTAATTTCGACAACTGCCTCGTTTTTGTTCCCAGTCTATTCATCAAGACCCAGCTGGCCAGTCCGAATGTGAAAAAACGATCGATTGTCCGGCATAAACCATTATTTGCTGCCGGACGGTCGTCGCAGGAATTTTTAACCGCGACGCTCTCGCTTTCTCACATTCGTTGCGAGCGGCAGGTAAGTCCCGCTGGAAATCGGGGTAGCACCCGTGGGAACAATCGTTTCGACAGGAATGTGGCGGAACGTTTTTCTGCACGGCTTGACCTTGTCGGCTTCTTAATCTATCTAGCAAGATCCGAGTTTTTTGATAGTATTTTTGATATTCGAAGAACAGGAAAAATTAGAAATCCATTATTCTGTAAATGGCTTTGAATAGGTCTATGGATAAGAAATCAGCACACAAGGAAAACGTGAACCACACTATCATAGGGCCTTAAACATATCGATTACGATTTGACAAAAATACGTAAACGTTATTTGGCACATTTTTCGGGAACAAGGCCTTTATATTATTAAGTTATTTGCGTCGCTTACGCTTACGCTTTTTTTCAAAACGATATGACGTTTAAGCAATACCTCCTACAGGAAGGCCTTACGGCTTACGCGTGACGTCATCAAATCTAGGCAAAAGTTTTTTATTGGCGTATATTTATCTGTGCAATTTCTTTTAAAATCCCCAGTTAAGTAGAGATTTTAGATGCAAAAATCTCGAAAAAATAAAAGAAAAACTTGTTTTTTTTTTAAATTTAACTTTTTTTATAAGTAATTTGAAACGTAATTCGGCTAATATTACTTTAAGCGCGACTGTTATGACTGACAGTGTTTTCATTAATTTTTTTTTTAAATCAAAAATTAAATTGCAGTTTGCTTACATTTTTCTGCATACATAAATAATACAAGAGTCATGAACTCAGCCCTTACGCGCCTCATTCAGTTTTTTGAAGGAAAGTTAAATCTCAAAACAAAAACTTTGAATATCCAGTTTATCAAAAAGGGTAGGTGGTAAAAGGTCACTATAATAGGTATAAAGGTGTCATAATATATAATAGTAATGTCAAATTTGGTAGTGTGTTTTCTCCAGCCAAAGTACCCCGCAATATTTAAGTGATATTTGAATGAAATTTAGTTATGTTAGTAGGGATCTCCTAAGCATCATTTTTACCATGGGCACAAACTTGTATATATCGGGTGAGACTGTGTTAGTTGTCAAAAATTGAAATCTAATATCTAAAAGCAGATTAACTATGACAGATCTTAATGATCGAGATATCGATTTCTACTAAGTCGACCAAGGTAAATCGAAAAATGTCAACCATTTTGACACCTGCCAAAATGCCGCCAAATGACAGCACTCATCTTTTTCTGTTTTTGATATTTGATGATATTGTTATCTGACCTTTTCGACTTGTACGAAAATTGTGAGTTTAAAAAATTAAAAAATTACAGAGCTGTCAGAACCTGTCATTTGTTTTATTAGCAAGAATACCTAAATCTTGTTCTTTTTCATTTTAAAGCAGTTTATTTATGATAAAACATGAAAATGCTTTTTTCAGATTTTATTTTTTGGGTTAGTTTGGGTATATTATTGGAGTCTAATATTTATTTAATGAAAGTATCCAATTTCCTATTTTTTACTCAATGATTATGTTTAGAACAGTGATTATTAAGAAGTGTACTTGAAATGCTGCCAAGATAAATTCTTGAAATATCAATTTTTAGGTGATTTTTACAATTTTCAAAAGGAGTCAAAAGGCTGTTTTAATTTAGACAGCTTAACACCAGCTCACAAAGAGAAGACTTTTTATTATAAATATCCAAAAATGTATCTTCGAACTCATTAGTCAGTTTTTTAAATGTAATACAGGCTGTTGAAACTATGTCCATCAAGTTCAACTATTCATATCAAGTTCATTGAAACAGTATTTGGTAATTTCAAGCAGCCCATGAAAGGTATGACTTAAACCTAAACTTACGTCCTTTGGAAAACCGAAAACATGTACTCTAGGCCCATTCTTATAGTTTCCATTTTTGAGGCATACCTAATTATACTAAGTATCTCTTACCAAAAACTTGCCGAAACCGAGAGAAAACCATACAATTAAAGACAAACAAAAACTTACAAAACTGTACTGTAACAGTAAAATAACATCGAAATTAGTACTGGATTGCCACAATGCTCTGAATGACATAGGAAGTCAACATAG
>JAEQML010065460.1:0-20961 GCA_016904865.1 Pissodes strobi
TATATATATATATATATGTAAATATGCGGTGGCATAATCCGTACTTTTTTTGGTTTAAAAGTGGCATAATCCGTATTTTTGGGCTTAGTCCGTAGGCGTTGTCCTTTAGTCCGTACCTTTTGGGCATAGTCCGTAGTTGCAGTATTAGGGCATACCCCGCTATTCCCCCCTCAAAACTTGGAGCTGGCAGCAAGAGGTGGCAGGTATATCGACTTTCTTGAATGTAAATAAAAAACCATTTAATAATTATTATAAAACGTAACTGTATATTGTTGATTAGTTGAAGTAGTTTTTGGATTAAACACGTACTTCTGCAAAGTGGTGAACTACAAACAGGTAGTTCGTAGTTCTTCGTAAGTGCTACAATAAGTACTCAAAAAAGCGGATATAAGTTCTGGTTATGTAAGAAGATATGGTATTTTCAAAAAGAAATTAGGACGTTTTGATATGAAAAGCTTTAAAAAATATGGGATAATAGCAAACAGACTGAAGAGGTCGCAAAATATTTCCTTTTGCCGAACAAATCGACGAAATATTAGGTTAGGAAATATTATTATCAGCACAGCATCAATCATCGATGAAATAGCAAAGTATAATTCCAAAGGGTCAAATAAAACAGTGGGTGATAAAAAAGTGGTTATCAGTTCTCCCAAGAGTGTAATTCAAAGTGAAGTGCAATAAACCATTAAATAATAGAAACTATATTAGAATCAATAAGGAGGGATGAAAAATAAAAGACTGCAAATTGAAGCTGAGAAATTAGAAGTTCAGAAAGAACAAATGAAGAAAAAGAACGATGATGAAAGAAAAATCCTCAATTGATATTAATAGTTTGTGTGTGCTATGTTTTCTATATATTCATCAATTCTGTATAAAGTAAGTACCGAGGTACCTACTCACTTTTTATTTGTTATTTGCAAATCTAATCTGCTGTTATATTGTAAATAAAAGTATGTAAGCTATTTTAATAGCTGACCAATAAATAAACTTGTTTTTCTATGACCAGTGACGATAATTAATAATAAAAAATACATAACGTACTTACTTTAAATTTCAAAATATATTAAACTTTTATGAACATTATCACAAATAAAACATGGAAATCGCAGAAAAATCAAGATATAATCTAATAATTAGTGTACTTCTTACTGATTACGAATATATAGGTACTGGGTTAGCTAGCTTTAAAAAGACATTATCGCTCTCCAATACAATAATCTTATGATGCGGTTTTATTTTTTTATATAATAGATGCTTTATATTTAAAGCCTTCTTTTATCTCCTATATTAAAGTTTCTAGAAGGGGTGCAAAATATTAAAAATCTGTACACTGCATTGATTATTAGTCCGTTTTACCATCTGCAATACTAAATATTACTCGCAAATGATGTCAAGGTAGATCTGCTATCTCCTACTTCTGTAGATAGTACTCAAATTTCTAAAGCTCTTGTATGTAGAAACTATTGCAGACTGTAAGACGGACTTAAGAATTACTTAACTTTTACCTTCGACAATAAATATTTAATAACTGGGGCATCTCCAATAAACTGCTGTATTTCATTTGTAGAAAACGTTTCGATTAATTCGAAATTTACTTAAAGTAAATTTCAGAATGGAATAATGTGTCCATAAACTTGTGGATTTTAATTTTCTACATGATTCATCAATATGAACAATTAAGAAATTTTCTGAAATGCTTTTGCACAAAGGACGTTTAATAAAAAAAATACTACATATGAATTAACTGTCAAAATTGATAAATTTGAAATCTGTTATAGTGATGGCAATCTTTGATATTGACTGAATATTATTGCTATGATGTTGAATTGTTATTGGTTATAAACTTGTATGAATATCTAATAAATCAATTAAAGTAGGTAGGTATAGGAGTAGAAAAAGACATATTATCAACACTTTAATAACATCCCATTTCAACTTCTAGATAAACGCAGGCAGAGGCAAATGCCTATTATAAAACATATAATTATACTGGCTATCTAATTACACGTGCAATAACTCGCTCAATAAATTTTTAATTTCTGTTAGTCTAAATTGTCCTCGATTTCATGTACTTAATATTTCGAATTTATTATAATTAGATAACCAATGTCACTTCTTTTTTTATATTGTAACTTGTAAGTACTATCACTAGAGGGTTTGTAGGAGTTTAAGTAAATAAATAAATTGTCAAGCTCTAACTAACTGTAGGGGAATAAAGTAATCAAAAGAATCAGCTCCTACACGCATTAATTTTAAATGGAAATTAAGCTATTGTAATATATAAACAACATGGTTGCACACTTCGACCTCATATCTATCATCTTCAGCATGTTCACATTCTTCGTTCAAGATAGTTTTCTTCCTGAACTGGATAAAATAAGACTTCATTAAGATTGAAATTGTCTCCAGGGCTATTTTATGGAGAACTATAATACATGACCTAATAAGTGGACTATGTTTCTCAATTTAAGTGATATAACTGTGGGAACTTTTGTTGTAATAGGCCAATGGAATCATCAATTTTTCTTTTGTTTCGTGACAGTTTATTTGATCTCTTGTCCTGTCCTCTCTTTAAAAATAGTTAGTAGTTAGTAATGTGCCTCCTAAATTTATAAATCATCATGTACATATCCAGGAAAACCAATAATTGCATCTTCTATCCTCATATCTTGGCATACTATAAGTAATTAAACCTGCAACAAAAATATAGGTTTAACATAACCAAGATAATGTTGCTAGCTTTATTATTATTATTATTATTTAATATAGGTAATTATTTTAATAAAATTCTACTAGAAGTTATTTATGTTGCACAAATTAAATGTAAAACTACAGTTATCTTTCTCACCTGAAGTGAATAGTGGATGTTCCTTTCTATTTATATACGACTCGGGATCTTGAGGGGGCTTATCTATTTTAGCGTCGGTCAATCTTAATATCAATTACACCTGGAAATCCGTTTTGTAGTTTAAAATGTGCAATTTCTCTTTTTTCTTCGTTTGGCCACATTATAAATATCAATCCTAATATTTATCTATGACATCAATCAAATGTCAAGTTAAACGTAGTAATGTAGTGTTCAAATCAGATGACTGACTAGCGATGTCGATTTAGCATCGATAATTATGAAACATCGATATTTTATTCTAAATATTTTTGATGTTGGCTTTTTAAAGTATATGTGTATTTTATTAATATACAGTTTGGCTTATACCACTATACCTAAAAATATTTTGTTTTAACTGAAAAAACTACATTTATCAATAAAAAAAACAGAAAACAAAATTAGTGAGTCTGCTAGTACCCGAGACACTGATGTGTAAACATATCCGATATTGACATGCAGATATATTTGAGCAGTATTCGTAAAATCACTGCGCATGGTTATGATGTCACAGCTGTTTACACATCTCCGTCCCCATCCGCTTTAATATTTCTGTCCCATTTGCCGAGATTACCCTGATACCACCGCGTAAGATGTTTACACATCAAAAATATAAATACAAATAATTCACTTCATACATAGTATTGTCGATGTGTAAGCATCTTACGCGGCGGTATGAGGGTACATCTTGGCAAATGGGACGGAAATGTTCAAGCGGATGGGGACGGAAATGTGTAAACGGTTGTGACGTCATAACCATGCGCAGTGATTTTATGAGAGATGCTCAAATATTTGTGCATGTCTATATAGGATATGTTTACACATCATTGTCTCGAGTACTAGCCGACTTTAAAGAGAGTTCTTTAACGTTTATCAAAATTTTAAAAGCACTTCTAAAGAAGTACAGAACTAGTTCTTTCAATAAATGTGTTGGTATTTATTCGATACATTTTAGTTTATATCATCAGATGGGATATCCTTTAAATTATTTTAAAATCGGTTTTGTTACCAAAAGAAAATCTATGTTTAAAAAAAACGTCTGCAAGCAAAAGACAAGTGCACTGTTGTAAGTGCTGCAATACTTATGCTATGCTATAAACCATAATAAATGCTATATTAATTAAAGTTAAGAAAAAAAGTATTATTAATGCATGCATGCAATAATTTTAATACTAATATTATTAATGCAAATTGGCATAATAGATTTTTTGCCTTCGCCATTCTTATAGTTCAGAAAGCAGCATCTATGCTTTTGCGGTCAATGTTTTTCAATGTCGAAGGTTGGTGATCGATGTTAACCTCGATGTGTTTTTAATATTACGTGTAAAATGTTTTTTCTTCAATTTGGGCATGCCTTGGGTTGGTTTTGGTTAGCTTGCGCTGGTTGCGTCCCTGTAGCGAGCGAAGCGAACAGACTGCCAAGCGTGAAGTATAATATTAGAAATTTTTGTCAACAATGTGATTCGCACGCAACTCTGAAGGTCTCTGATGCGGTAGGGGCAACGTCTGGTCGCAAACGTTCGGTCTATTTGCGCAAACTCTACTATCAATCGGAAAAATATGCAAATTCTTTCTATTGGACCAGTTTATTGCCGTCCAAAAACTGTCAAAATACTATTTGTTGGAACAACAACAACCGGCAACGTAATCGCGTACTCGATTTGATTGATGCAGAAGCTAAGAGTAACTCCTAGCGAGTTACCTAAAGTTCTGAGCCACTTACTGAAGAACAAGGCCCCGGGAATTGACAATATTCCCTACCTACTCCTTAAAAACCCCCCGAAAAAAGCCGTTATACAATTAATGCATATCGTAAATGCTATAAGCCGCTTGCAGTATTTCCCATCCCCCTGGAAGACTGCGAGTATTGTGCTGTTCTTGAAACCGGGAAAGGACCCGACCTTGACCTCATCTTATAGACCAATATCCCTACTAAGCACACTGAGAAAGGTAACCGAGAAGCTCTTGATATCGAGACTCAGTGGGGCTGCCGAGAAGCCTGACATTCTCCCGAGGGAGCAGTTCGGCTTTCGCAGCGGGCACAGCACGTGCATGCTGGCTGCGAAAGTCGTGCAAGAAATTTACGATAGCTTTAACGAAAGGCATTGCACTGCCCTGCTGCTTCTCGATATTGAGAGGGCGTTCGACAGGGTGTGGTACGACGGCCTGTTACACAAGCTCTACGTAGAGTATGAGTACCCGCTCTATTTAGCAGCGCTGGTCGGGTCGTACCTTGCCGGACGCTTCTTCTCGATGAAAGTGGGTAATGCCACATCGTCTATGAGGCCAATTTAGTGTGGTGTCCCGCAGAGAACAGTGCTCTCCCTGCAACTTTTTAGTTACTATATATCCGATTTCCCCTCTCACCCGGACGCGTCAGCAGCTTTCTATGCTGACGACATCATCCTGTATTCTGACGCCCCTGATGCGCAGTCTGCCGTTGACAACTTGAGTCGGTACATGGAGGTGATCCTCCATTATTATGACAAGTGAAAAATAAGGCTAAATGCTGGGAAGACAGAACTAGGCATTTTCACCAGAAAGTTATCTCCACAAAACGTACAACCCTTAAGGATACTATATGCCGAAATAACGGCTAAAGATCATGTCAAATACTGTATAAAGCAATTACTAGACCAACCCTCTTATACGGAGCTCCAGTATGGTGCTCAGTAGCAGAGGGACACTTGAACGCGATACAGGTATTATTAGAATAAACACCTTAGAACTATCTTTTCGGCAGACATGTACACCAGAATTCGGGACCTGCTGCATAACTGGGCGGGCATTGAGTACGTACGAGAACACATTGACTGTCTGGCATGCAGGTTCTATGATCTGGGAGTACGTGGCTCGCCAGAAACGGCGCGAATAGCCGACTTACGCTTTAGTCAGGAACACCGACCGTCACATGGACCGATTCACAGGAAAACATCCCTGCATTTTTTAGATCCTAGGCCTCCTTAAAAAGTAACAACACGCCTTGACATAAGAAACACCACTGTAAATATTAAAAAGCTGTAAATATTAGAAAATTGTGGAGTGCAAATAATTAAAAGTAGCATTTTTGTACATGTATAATACCCTGAGGGATGAATATTCACCCCCCAGGGTACAATGCACCCTCATGTATAAAGCGAATATCAGGAGCATGGAGGCGTGCCTGAAACAACGACGAAACCGAGGTAGTATAGCAGACTCCTCCCACAAAGTACGGTGGGAGGGGCCTGCTAGATATGCTCAACGTTCCAAGATCGGACCGTGCATAAAACCAGCAACCGGCTCGAGTTGTAGTCATTCAACACACGCAATGGCTCCTGTGTGCCTTGTGCCCTGCAAGTGAATTATGGACTACGACGCCCTTATACCCGGACACAATTCCACCCCTGCACCGGGGATTGCTACATAAGCAATTCCCATTAATTGTATATACTGTACATATTGTACATAATGTAAATAGAGAGTGAATGAGAGTGTGAACTTAATAACGAGAAGTGGGAGACGTACTTTAAGACCGTCAACTACTCGCAGTGCTACAGATGTCAAGAATTCGGACACGGATCATCGATGTGCCGACAAAAACCAAAATGTGTGAAGTGCGCAGGAGAACACAAGGAACACAAGGAACTCATCCAACAAATCAGGAAACTGAAAACAGAACTATCAGCAGCCACCACCCCGTGGGAGCGAATGGAAGTACTGATGTCCTATGGAGCGAAGGAAACCAGTGAAGATTCTGCATATCAACATCAAGGGAATAAGGGGTAAAATCAGCCAGCTCAGAGACCTCGTCGCCAGGACAACGCCAGATATACTGAGTGTCAATGAAACAAAAATAAAGCATCACCCACCAGGCATCATAGAATACGAGATGATATACAAGAACAGGCCAAACCAGGAACCGTATGGAGGAGTTGCACTATACGTGAAGAGAAGCATCCAAGTCGAAGAGCAGACAACAGACACAATCAGTATAGAGACAGTGGCGATAACAACGAACCACCTGAAGATCATCTCAGCATACAACAAGCCAAACCAAGCCCTAGACGAGAACGAACTAGAAGAACTACTCGACCACCCGAAAACGCTGCTAATAGGAGACCTAAACGCCAAGCACACCTCGTGGAACAACAGCACGGACAACAGGACAGGAACACGACTCAGGAACTGGATCGACAGGAACGACGCCAACCTGGTAATCCCGGACAGAAGGACAAGGATCGCACGGTACCACGTATCCGACGCCACACTGGACATTGGAATAGCCCGGGGCATCATCACCACAGCGACGACCATGACAGAATTGCAGTCTGATCACCTGCCAGATATGTTCGAAATCAAGCACCAGCCAGCCCTCGCAGCACCTAGAGTCACGTACAACTACAGGAACGCCGACTGGATAAACTTCAGGAGAGAAATCAACACGGAACTAAGGATAAATCGGGACCTGAACACCCCTGCAAAAATAGAGGAAACCATAGGAACCATAACCAGGATAATAAGCGTCGCCAAGGAGCACCACGTCCCCAAGAACACAGAACTGAAGTTAGGCAAACCCCCACAAGAAATCCAGGACCAGATTGCGAGAAGAAACCAACTCCGCAGGACATATCACCACCGCAGGAATGCGAAGTAACCCGAGCCATGCTAGATTCACACAACAACGAGGCCTGGAACAATCGAATCATAGCCGCTAGCCTTGAAAACAATGTATGGAAACACATCAAGAGAATGAAGAGCAGCAAGACCCCATGGAATACTTCGCAAACATCAGCAGCCTAACAGAGAATCTATCAGATGACAGAACACGAAGAAAAGTTCAAAGGACAATAGACGCAATCGAAGCACTGCCGTCACAGGACACGGACAGGATAATCACCATCCCCCGGGAACTGAAGAGAATCATCAGGAGAGCCAGGCCATACAAAGCACCAGGAGTCGACGGAATAGTCATGAAGGATGCCAAGTTCTTGCCAAACAAATCCGTTGTCCAGCTGACGTACATCAACGAATACATAAGACTAAACTACTTCCCGACGTCATGGAAAACAACCAGGATTATCGTCATCCCCAAACTAGAAAAGGAGAGGACACAAACAGCGTCGTACAGGCCGATATCACTACTACCCACACTAGGAAAGATATACGAAAGAGTGCTCAACAAGAGGATCAACGCGGAGGTCCAAAGACTAGAAGTCATCATCCCGGAACAGTTCGGAATCCAGGAGGGGAAATCAAGAGCCATGCAACTTGACAGGATAGTGGACCACGCAATGACAACAAACAATGCCAAGAAGACGACAACAGCGGCACTACTGGACCTAGAGAAAGTCTACGATACAGTATGGAGAGAAGCCATGGCAACCAAGATGCACGAAGCAGGAATCGCACCAGCAATCACGAAGACCATCATAAGCCAGCTAAAGGACAGGACAACAACAACGCTGATCAACAGGACGGAATCAAGGACAAGGACAATAAGGCAGGGACTCCCCCAAGGAAGCGTGATATCGCCGACGCTGTTCAACATCTACATCAACGACGTACCCAAGAAACAAAACAACCAGATAGCACTCTTCGCAGACGACGTAGCAGTATTCACATCATCATCCACACAGCAAATGGCAGCAAAGCAAAGAATAGAACAACACGTCAGGATGATAGCAGAATACTTCAAGAAGTGGAAGTTGAGGATAAACGAGACCAAAACGCAGCTAATCAACTTCAACCAGAAGAACAGGAGGATAAGGACACACATCACGACCAACGGGACAGGAATCGAGTACCTAGGAGTCACACTGGACAGGAAGGTGACATTCAAGGACCACATACAAGGAACCAGGAGGAAAGCAGTAATAGCAGCCATCATAATCTTCCCATACATCTCGCCACAGTCAAGACTGGACAAAGACATCAAGGTCAGACTGTACAGAGTGTCCGGTTATAAATGTAACCCCCCTTTAACTTTTTTATTTGCCCTCGTATAAAAAATGTTAAATACAAAAGTTGTAAGGATTTTCATACAGTTTTCTGCGGTGTTACTAGAAAAACAATTGAACATCGACCACTGTACAGGTTAAATTAATGTTTTTTTTTAATGTGATACCCTGTATATTCTTCCGTGTCACATATACGCTCCTACTGCTTGTTGCCTATGGACCTGACTTCGTTGCAGTAGTTGCGCTGTGCTCTTTCAGAAGACGGAGCTCAGATATAGGTAGTTGGGAGAGATGGATAGAAACACTCGGTGTAAAAAAGGCTTGGTTTATTAACTTCAGGTTGAGTATAGAGAAGTAAGTATTACCAAAATAATCGGGAATGCATATCTCGTAAGTCCCCTGGGATATTCCTCGCGAAAATGTTAACCACGAACAACAGCGAGAGAGAGGGAGAGCTAGCCTGAAGGGCTGTTACAATTAGATTGACGAGCGGATAGATTATTTGGTCTGGCTGAATATTTAGTTACGTAGTTTACTTTTTATATGTAGTTAATTTAAGTAGCACTTTGCCTTATGGCGTTATTAATTTTCACTGATTAACTTTTAAGGTGTGCCTGATCAGAGGGGCTTTTCCCTTTCGGTAGTTCGCACTGATAGGTCTTTTTTAAACGTGCCTGATCAGAGTGGCTTTTCCCTTTCGGTAGTTCGCACTGATAGGTCTTTTTTAAACGTGCCTGATCAGAGGGGCTTTTCCCTTTCGGTAGTTCGCACTGATAGGTATTTTTTAAAGTGAGAGCTTTGATCTGTCAGAGGGGCTTTTCCCTTTCGGTAGTTCGCACTCGAGATCAAAGTCTGCCGGTATGGGCTGCTGCACAGCTTTTTATATCAAACTTTGACCTCTAATTCGAGTATTGTTTTGAATTGTCAACAAGGTTAATCATAACAGTTTATACTTTAATTAACAACAATTTATAATTGCGATTCAAGGTTAAGTTCAAACTTTCCACGGTATGATTTTATGTTAGTTGACAATATCGATAGAGCTCTTTAAGGCGAGTTCAGTAATATAAGGTTTGTTGGGTCTAGCTATAATAGTTACCACGTAAATGTCATGAATGTCGGGTATCTGATTATTACTGAACCCCTCTCCTAAATAATTTTTTTGGTGAGCTTGAAAAAATTCTTCCTTCAGAAGCTTTTCTGATGTTCAATTGTTTTTCTAGTAACACCGCAGAAAAGTTTCTAAAGGAACCTACAACTTTTGTATACAACATTTTTTTCTAGCTCACCAAACCAAGAATTTAGGAGAGGGGTTCAGTAATAATCAGATACCCGACATTCTTGCAATTTACGTGGTAACTATTATAGCTAGACCCAACAAACCTTATATTACTGAACTCGTCTTAAAGAGCTCTACCGATATCCGGAAGAATATACAGGGTGTACCATTTAAAAAAGAACATTAATTTAATTTGCACAGTAGAATTTCGATGTTCAATTGTTTTTCTAGTAACCCCGCAGAAAACTATACGAAGATCCTTACAACTGTTGTACTTAACATTTTTTTGTACGAGGGCAAATAAAAAAGTTAAAGGGGGGTTACATTTATAACCGGACACCCTGTACAACGCATACGTTAGGCCAATCATCATGTACGCAGCACCGCTTTGGAGCTCCGCAGCCAAGACCCTCCAGGAGAAGTTACACACGCTGGAACGGAAGATGCTACGCACAATCATGAACTACAGATGGGAAAATTTCAAGACAACCAGGACACTATACAGAGAATCCGGAACAAGGCCAAGTAACATAAGGCTTCTATTTATAAATAAATAAAAATAAGACCGTGCATAAAACCAGCAACCGGCTCAAGTTGTAGTCATTCAACGCACACAATGGCTCCTGCGTTCCTTGTACCCTGCAAGCAAATTATGGACTACGACGCCCTAATACCCGGACACAATTTCACCCCTGCAGTGCATCGGGGATTTGCTACATAAGCAATTCCCCTTAATTGTATATAGTGTACATATTGTACATAATGTAAATAGAGAGTGAATGAGAGAGATGATGATGATGATCGATTTGATATTTGTTGGGACGAATAGAAAATGACTGCGCGTGCGTCGGACAATTATGAACGGGTTCTGACTTGTTAGAACAAACCTAGTGGCTATGAACTGTCAAAATCGAAAAATTCTAAATCTGAGATGATCATGGCAATCTTTGACATTGACCGAATATCACTGTGATGTTGAATTTTAATTGGTTATAACCCAGTTTAATAATGAAACGTCAGTATCGTGATGATCTCCATTACGATACTGGTAGTAAATGTCATTTATCATTTATCATTGCCGGGACCACATCGCAGGGCTTCAGAATTGCGCGCGCATCACATTGTTGACAAACACCATATCTTTTTGGGCCAGCAAATTGCCCCCATCGGGTCTCCTAGCGCAGTGGTCAGATGCTGTGCTTGTGATACGGCGCCCCGGTTCGAATTCCGTCGATGTTTTTTTATCTTTTTCAAGGTTATGCTTGTTTCTTTTTTTCAATTTGGGTTGGTTTGCGTTAGTTTTGTTTGGTTGCACCTCGGCGCGAGTGGAGGGCATTGCATGAAGTGAAAATGTAAATATACGAATGTAAACATTACACAACGCTTGTGTTTGTCAACAATGTGATGCGCGCGCAACTTTGAAGCCCTGTGAAGTGCTCCGGGTAACGTCTTGCATAAATGTCCAATAAATCAATTAAAGTATAGGAGTAGAAAAAAATACGTAGGAAAAGCGCTAAGGCAGAGGTTTTGCCTTGACAAATTATTACAAACCAATACAGCTCAAAAACTAACCAAACCTGAAAGTAGCCTTGATGTATTTATTTGCACTTGTGGAGAATCGAATTCGAATCTGAGGTATTTGGGGAATCTCTGGAGGGCATATAATGATTATGGGTGACGTGAAAGCATTGAAAATTTGGTACCTGGTAGTACAGGGTGAGCTGGGCAAGTTAAAGCGAGACTTGCAATAACGTAAAAACTACCCAGAATATGCATGCAAAATTTTTGAATGGTAACTTTTTTCTATGACCCCTGTCTAAATTTTAACGTCTGATATTATAACTAGCTGGATAAAAACTAAATAAGGGAACTGCAAACCTTTTCATTCTTCTTAGGCTGTTTGGGAAGTGCGGAAGTGCAACAAATGTTAAAAGTAGATAAATCAGATGGCAATATCTCAAAATCAGTTAAATTACACATGACTCCTAATATGAAAAGTTCTGTATACAATATATCCGAAAATTGAGTTATCAAGAGGAAAATAATTGGAACGATAATTTAATTTTTCGACAAAAAGTAATTATAAAATTGCAATTGAAGTGGAGGTACAAAATTTTGCACAAACTACAAAAATATGAGTTTGTAACATCAAAAATGTGTGTATTAAAAGGAATGATAATATAAGAATTAAAGGGCAAACAATTAGAAGCAAAAACGATAATAATTTTTTTACGGCAATGGCACACGCACTAAGGAGACATCCTATGGCGCTCGACCAGCGGTGTGTGTGCTAAGGTATTGATGGACACGGTTCTTTGGGGGAAACAGATGTCCTGGGAGTGAGTGATGCAGTGCGCCAGACAAATGAGTTCTTGTAAAGCGATGTTCTAGGTGTTTCCAGATGTACGACGAACTGGTGCGCTCTTGCCGTCTGTCGTGACTGTCTGACAGGAGTTGTCAGGGGCGGGATGAGGCAGGCCAAATCCTGGGAACATCTGCCGTGAAAGTATCTGTAAAACAAAGACATCTCGGCCACATGTCTGCGGTGTTCCTGACTATCCAGATTCCGTGTCAATTCCGGGTCGCCGACGAGGCGCACAGCTCTCTTCTGAATGGAATCCAGCAGCTTTAGGGTGTGTTTTGGTGCGGCACCCCAGATATGTGAGCAATATTCTAAGCAGGATCCTATTTGCGCTTTGTATAGCAAGAGCAACTGCCGCGGTGTATAGAGTTTTTTATTGCGAAATAGCGCACCAAGCTTCTGGGAGGCTGATTTTGCACTGTTAGCAACGTGGTCATGCCAGGACATATTGCTGTTGACCGAGACACCCACCAGTCCGATTGACGAGGATGAAGGAATGTTCGATCCTGCCATAATGATGTCAGAGCCCTCTGTATTGGCCCTCTTGGTAAACGTGGCTGTTTGGGTCTTTGCTGCATTGAACTGGACCAAATTTCGATCGCCCCAAGTTTGAACTTTCTCCAGGTCTTGATTAATTGCTGTAATCTGCTCATGTCTGCGGTGATGAGTCTCAGTCGCTGGTAAGGGTTTTTCTGATCTAAAGTGGGTGACAAGGGAACTGTCATCTGCAAAACTGTAAACAGGATTATTCGTTTCGTTCAATAGGGCATTAATATAGATGAGGAACAGAGTTGGTGAAAGTATTGCGCTCTGAGGCACGCCCGCGTTGATGGTGAATGTGTCTGAGATGTGTCCATCAAGTGCAACGTGCAGAGATCGGTTCTTAAGGAAACTGGCAAGCCAGCTGCAGAGAGAGGCTGGCAGTCCGAAGAACGAAAGTTTGTTGAGCAGTCCGTCATGCCAAACCCTGTCGAATGCCTTTGAAATATCCAACGCAATCGCTCGAGACTCTCCGTAATTCTCAATTTCCCTACTCCATATATGAGTGACATGAGCCAATATATCTCCTGTCGATCTCTCTTTGCGAAAGCCGTATTGATTGTCGCTGATTATCCTATTGTTCTCGAGGTACTTGAGTAGTTGCTGATTGACTACACATTCATGACTTTGGAGATTATTGGAAGCAAGCCAATTTGGCGATAGTTTGAGGGCGTGGTTTTCTTGCCCTTTTTTAGGACAGGTTGCACTCGAGCGACTTTCCAAGAAGATGAGTAAATCTCTTTTCCGTAAGACAGAGAAAAAAGCCTGGAAGAAACGTGCGTTTGTTCGTTGGCGCAGTTCTTTAACACGATGACAGGTATTCGAATTTTACGAATATCACGGTGATGGAAACTTGACTTCTGCCATGGTTGTGTTGATGTTCGATATGGTGGGGAGAGTCTTGCCTTGGGGGACGTCTAAGGTAGAGTGCGATGAAAACATTTTGGCGAGCATGTTTGCTTTTTCCTTGGTTGTAGCCGTGATGCCACGTTCGTCTCTCAAAGGTGGGAGAGACGTTTTTGTAAAGTTGTTACTTAATGCTTTTACTAGCGACCAGAAATTCCTGGAGCCACTGGGGCATTGCAAAATGCCTTTGATTGTGTTGGACCTTAGTTTCGTCGAGCACACATTTGCATTCGTTTCTCGCTTCGATAAAATAATTGCGATTTTCAGCGGTCTGATTTTGCTGCCAGTACTTGTAGGCTTGCTGTTTCCTACCTACAGCTCTTTCGCATCTTCTGTCGAACCAGGGCTTTCCTTTTGATGGTAGCTAGATGGAATTTGGGATGTATGCTTACATTCCTGAAGAGATTACTTGCCTGATCTCTTCGCACTGACGAGTCGTCAGTACCAAAGCAGACGTCGGCGTCGAGCCAAGGAAAATCTAGGTAGAACTCTCTTAGATCGTCCCAGTTTGCAGAATTGTAATGCCAGATTTTGCGAAGCAATGGTGTATCCTTCTATATGAGTGGCAATTCACAAACCGTTGTAATAAGTTTGTGGTCGGAAGTACCTAATGGCGGACCAACTGTAATTGTGTACTTGTCAGGACTGGTGGTTAAAAAAGATCCAGGAGGTCGGCGAATTCGCCCCTCTCTGAGATTCGAGTTGGTTCGTCTACAAGTTGAGTAAGTCCGCAGCTGATGGTAAATGCTTCAGCTTCTCTACCTTCGTTGTCGGTCTTATTGTGATGTTTGAGCCAGTTGGTGTTGTGGCCATTGAAGTCTCCCAGAACGATTCTTTCTGAAGAGAGGTGATCGACCTGTATTGAATCAAAAGTGGTAGCTAGTGTTGAAAAAATCTTTGGTAGGCTCTATAGCTCGGAGGGCGATAGAGACAACATATAAACTTGGTTAAGCCTTTGAACTTGAGCCATATGACGTCAAGGTTGTTAGGTTCGAGTGTTTCCTCACGGTGACATGAAAAGTCGCTTCGGACAAAAAGGAATATTCCGAACTTATGTCTAAATCGGGTATGTAAGTCGTAACTAGGATAGGGGTGGTTTACTGTTGTTGTTGTAGAACATGCTTGTGTTTCTGTAAGGGCTAGTATGTGTAGTCTATTTGCATGTAGATGTTGGTGTACCGAATTTGTGTTTGTATTTAGGCCTCTTAGGTTGCATAAATCTATTCTAAATTGGTTCGGTATCTGCTGTCTGTGAAATGCGGAATGAAGGGCTCCCAGGGCCACCCAGCGCCCGGAGATCCGAATGGCCGGGGAGTTTACCTCCGGAATATTTTGATCTTGGAAGCACCATAACATCCATATATTCCTACTGTGAAACCCGGAACCACCAGCGTTGAAGCGCAACGTGATTCGGGAAAACCACTTAGCGCCTCCCAGTTCTGGTGGGGTGGTCTTTCACCGGACGATGCGAGTAGGCGTATGCATCTACCACCTAGGGCCGCTTCCATGGAAGCATCGGCCTCAGACTCATTGCTTTGGTGATCCCTAGTCTGACAGGGGTAAAAATGGGGTTTGTTGGACCACTCCCCAGTGATCAGCTCTAGACTTTGTACTTTGGTGTTCTCCAGCGCCTGGATAATGGGAATTGATAACCCGCATCCCGTGGCAACTCGGAATGGCGGGGGCGTCACTGCCCGTAATCAAACTGCTCTCACCAGTTTGACGTTCCTGCCTGCTAATAAAATGCAGCCCCTCTTGTCACAAACTGTCATTGATCAGCTCCAGACTTTGTACTTCGGTGTTCTCCAGCCTGGGGGAGGACGATGGAATTTGATGGGTCACATCCCGTGGCAACTCGGAGTGGCGGTGGCGTCACTCCCCGTAATCAAACTGCTCTCACCAGTTTGACATTCCTGCCATATTATTTCCTATATATCAATATTTGCAGGAGAAATAAACGACCGTGATGTACAGGGTGATTGCCTGCATTGTTAGCCCCTCTAACTTTCCTGTTTTTCGCTGTAGGAAATAATGTTCATTATAACAGTTGTAGGGATATTTATGCATAGTGCGTAGACTATCGTACTTTAAATACAAGACGTTGCCCGTATGGCATCAGAGGGCTTCAGAGATGAGCGCGGATTACATTGTTGACAAACACCATATCACTAGGTTCTAACGAGTTGCTTTCAACTGGTCTGCAATACATCGGCCCGGGTTCGATTCCAGTGGCAAGATATGTTTTTTTTTTATTTTTAATATTAAGTGTAAAAAGTTCTTCTTCATTTTGGACATGCCTTGGGTTAGTTTTGATTAGTTTCTATCGGTTGCGCCCCGGTAGCGAGTGATGCAAGCGGAGGAACATACGTGAAGTGTAATATTAGACATTTTTGTCAACATTGTGATGCGCGCGCAACTCTGAAGCCTTCTGATGCGGTACGGGCAACGTATTGTGCTTTAAATCAGGGAAGACTTCTTCTCTCTCGGGCAGATTATTTTTTGGAAAACTTGAGAGGGTCAGGATCTTACAACTGGGTATCACCATATCCAACTTGACGAATCAGCCATTGCCGAAACTGCATTTATAACACTCGATGGTAATTATGAATATTTGCGAATGTCGTTTGGTTTCTGCAACACACCAGCTGTTTTTCAAAGATTGGTTAATACCGTTTTGGGAAGTTTTCGCTACGGTAAAGCTCTTCAGCATGGGCGTAGACAGGGAGGGGCCAGGGGGGCCGTGGCCCCCCCTGGGAATTCAACCGACTCATGACTTTTGTGTAAAAATTGGGCGTGGCCCCCCAAAATTTGCCACTACAGCGGCCTTGTCTACGGCTCGCCCCCCCTGGGAAAAAATCCTGTCTACGCCCATGAGCTCTTGCTTACATGGACGATGTACTTTTTCCTTCAGGGGATTTTGATACCGGTCATACAAATTTAAAAGAAGTTTTAGAGTCCCTTAGAAACGCCAATCTTACTTTGAGGCTGAATAAATGTCAATTCTTCGTGGAAATAGTGGAGTATCTGGGGATGAAACTAGCAAAAATAAAATTCAGCCTGGCAACAAGAAAGCGGTTAGTAAGTTTACCATACTTACCGATTCGAGGAGTAAGACAATTTCTTGACCCAACAAGTTGTTTCAGAAAATATATGCATGACTTTGCTACGATTGCAAAGCCACTCCCACTTCTTACCAAAAAGGATTCGCCTTTCCTGTCGGGGGACCAACAATGTAGAGCTTTTGAAACCCTTAAAGAAAAGTTAACATCCCAACCTCTACTTAATACGATCCTGTTAGAAACCGAGGTACACACAGACGCGTCACAGAGACCAGGCACCGGATGTATACTCCTACAGACTCAGCCAAATGGACTACTAAGACCAGTACCAGTACTGTTTTGCTCAAAACAAACTACCAAAGAACAACAAAGGTACCACTCCCACTGGAGACTATGGCCGTCGTCTACACTTTGAAGGCATTTCGCATCTATTTAATTACCATACCATTCAAGGTCATTACAGATTGCAGTGCCGTTAGGACAACATTAAGCAAGAGAGATCTTATTCCAAGGGTTGAAAAGTGGTGGATGAGCATTCAAGAACATTCATTTGACGTAGACTATCGTCCAGGCCATAAGATGTTGCACGATGCCGCGCTCAGTCCTAATCCGGTTGAAACTCGATCCGATCACATTATTTCTGTTAATTTAGTCAATATAAACCACAAAGACTGATATTGAGTTTCCAGTTGTCTGATGATAGATGTAAATATTTACGAGAAGTGCTATTACAAGATCCAGTAGTGCCGAAGAAAAAAATATTCATACAGATTTTTCTTTGTTAAGGAAAGATTGTACATAAATACGCCGGATAAAAAGAAATGGGTTGTGCATAAAATGGCTAGTAGACAGCTTGTTATGTTAGGATTGTGTAGGTGTATTTAGGGCTCCACGACTGCTGACTTTTGAAGACGCTCTTCAAGACAGCCTTCAATCAGCTCGGTATTTAACCTCGCGCCCTCGTAATCTGAACCCATGGAAATTGTTGCTCCCATGCTCTCCATCTCAGGAAGTTTTTGGTTGGATGAGATTTCTAGAAGCCTCAGAGCACTGATCGATAGATCATGTCGTCTCCCTCTACGATACAAGGGCGAACAGTCTGAGAGGCCTCGATTTCGCAGTGAGACACTTCATAGCTGTTTAAATGCAGTAGCGAATAGTTAACGGACGGGGGCTTCCAACATGATCTCCCTTATATACAGTAGTGGTTTTCCCTCGTTCCTGTCATCAGAGATCTCTAAAGCTTCAGTCGCATTTTTATTAAGTCCATTTCCAGCCTTAATCTTGAGACTGAGAGGTTGGTGTATCTGGAATGTTCCAAGCGGCGTTGTACAGTTCGGGGTCCACGCCTGTAGCTATCTAGGCCCCGGCCTAAAAATCAAACGGTCTATGCACTACTTCTACTTGTAATGCAGCCTTTTCAGAAGTACCGCAGATGAAAAATCCGCATTGAATTCAGCCATCGCTCACAATTGTACCTTCCACCTCCTCCGCTTATTGAAAATGGCTGCCGGCGATCGATTTGCCGTTCAAAAACTCTATTAGGTCAAAGTCTGCCATGATTCATTAATAGATGATTCTGAAAGGATTTAGAGCTTTTTCATACGATCCGTTTTTTCAACGGGATGGAGAACTAACGGACCGGATCAAACCTTTCACACCGATGAAAGGACGTTGGTAAATGTGAACGGTTGCATGCAAAACAATATGTCTCTGTGATATCCGTCAACTTTACCGGTCCGTCAGTTCTCCGGTCCGTTGAAAAAACGGATAGTATGAAAGAGCTTCGTAACTTTCGATAAATAAGATTCACGGATAGAGCTACCACCGGAAGCTTGAATCTAGAAATCAAACTAGGATTGCCTACTTAGCAGGAGAGGCTAAATGTAGCGCAAATGTTAAAACCAGACCTCAATCGTTTATGTTGGTGGTTGCACCATGGGAAAAAATAAATGGTAAGAAATTGTTGAAAATGACCTTCCGCTCGCTCCGGGGGCGCAACCAAGTAACCCAAGGCATGGCCGAAATCAGGAAAACATTTGCATTTTTAACATTTGCGCTACATTTAGCTCCTCCTTGGCTATGAAATCATCTCCAGACACAGCCATATAATTTAGTCATCCACACCCGGATTTTAAGTACTTTTGTGCTAAACTTCATATTTTTAAGTTAGGAAATTAGCGTTAGTAAAGTTTTGTATAACTTCAGTTTTCTTTCGTTATTTGCCCTTAACGGAAACAGTTAGAGTTACAAGACTTTGCTCGGACCACCTAACAGGGCTTCAGAGTTGCGCGCGCATCACATTGTTGACAAACAAATGCGTTGTTTAATGTTTACATTTGTATTTTTATAGTTACACTTCATGCAATGCCCGCCGCGTGCTCCGGAGCGCAACCAAAACAAAACTAATCCAAATTTATAAAAAGAAAGAATTGAAAAAATTAAAAAACATGGACGGGAATCTAACCCGGGCCGCCATATCACAAAGGCAGTATCTGACCACTACGCTATCAGACCGTTGAAAGCAATTCACCCGACCGTAGACATCTGTTTTTCAACAATGTGATGCGCGCGCCTCTCTGAAGCCCTGTGATGTGGTCCGGGCAACGTCTTGTGTCAGATTTGGAATACATTTCAGGCCCAACATACGACACGAACGCGTCCTCCTATCTCTTTTCACGATTCACTGTTCATTCTCCTTTAAGCCATCACGCCGGCTGCCCGGCTGCAGCCGTTAACTTTTCGATCATCTGCTATAATTCCAACTTTCTGCCTGCTAAAACGTATTGATAACCACTGAGTTCTTTTCTATAAGTGGGACTCTTCTTAAAACAAAAACAATTCTATTTAACAAAAATTACAAGATTCACTAAACACAATAAACTAACCAACTAACAAGATCTATATAAGATTTACAACTCGATTAATTTGTTTATTCCACTTCAGGTCACTGACCGCGTTCTCTAACTTAGCTGACTGTATTCCCGTTGTGCTTATATAGTTGCTACCAAGGTTGCTGATAATTCTAGAGAAATATAGTCTTCTCTCGAATACGGTCTAATTCTTTACGTCATAATAGGTTTGTTCTAGCAGCAATTTCAAATGGTACAAAATCATTCGGAGTTTGCGCATAGTAATATACGCGTGCTAGCAAAACAAATACGGGATTTCGACTACCAATAAGAGGTTCTAGCGACAACAAAGTTCAGTTTGCAAATCAGCTGAAAACCGACAAAATAGTCCAGAGGAATTCGCAAGGATTGTCAGTCTGTGACATGCGCAGAAGTTACTAATTGCTTATTGTTTCCCTGCAACCAGGCGAATCCATCCAGCCGGTTGACTTGATTGGTTTTGATTTTATATATTTGGTAATTTTTATGCATTAAAGACAGTGGTTTGGTTATATAGAAACTCGTTTGTTACAGTGTTTTGTATTGCTTTTTGACATTACGTGAGCAACGGCAAACTCGATTAATCGTGCTATGGCAGAATAATACACCTAGCACGGCACCTAATCAGCCCAATGTATTACTTCACTTCACGCATAACCCTCCGCTCGCTACAAAAGCCCAGAGAATAGGAACTAACCAAAATTAACCCAAGGCATGCCCCAAATGAAGAAAAAATACTTTTTTCAAACATAACCTTACAATTTTTTTTAAAAATCCGACAGGAATTGAACCCCATTCCGAAGTATCACAGGTTCAGCATCTAACCACTAACCACCAGAGCACCTCCAGACAATTCATCGCACCGCAAAGACATCGGTAAACTGAAGGCTGATTAGGTGCCGTGCTAAGTTTAGCCCTAAATGAATAATATGCCAATGAAATCAAGGTGGAGCATTTAAAGATCCTTTACAGGCGTAGCCGACTATATCAAAATCGGCTTCTCTTATTGGTCGATCCATCTCGTATTACAATATGTGTTCGTGATGCAATCGATTTCTCGCAAGAGCTCTCGTGGTGTAGAGGTTTAGATCGTTGGATCTC
>JAEQML010065461.1:0-20960 GCA_016904865.1 Pissodes strobi
CCTGCTTTTTGAAGCTAATTTCCAAATATAAAAAACTTTTTGAGATCTTAATTGCTGATGATTCTTCAAAAAATTTTTTGGTTTACCTGATTAATGGTTGATAAATAAGAAAGGAGTTATTTCAAATGGGTGTTAAAAATATTATAAATAACGTACACAATTTAAACATTCAGCATTCAGCATTCAGCGATACAGATCCACTTCATACAATGATATAAACATAACATTTGATACTATAATCATAATAATGATTATTGTGAACCAATAATCCACGCATCCGCAACCAAAATGAAGTATTTAATATGAATTGTATATTAGTTCCTAGTTCCCATGGAATTATTTGAAAATAAGTTAAGTAAATAAATCAAAACACAAATCTACAAAACAAATACCATCCTATTTAATCTTAAGCATGATTGATAAGAAGTATTATTTTTATTAATTTAACAAGTATATTTTTATATATATTTGTCTTGATAAGGGTATTAATAATTGCGATATTGAAGCATATTTTGATCGAGTACCTACATTATTTAGATAAATACTGTACATCTGGATCTATATATATTAATACGTACAGGTAATTTGCACTTGTAAAATTATACAGAGGTTCGGGAAAAGAAAGGGCCGGTCTAAATAAGGTGTTTATTTTTTGGCCGCCGAACTATACGTTCACCTTCGTGCATCAGTCGACTATCGTTAAAATGAGTTTAAATTGTGAAAACCAGAACTCGAAAGAATCAGATAATTTAAACATCAGAAAAGTTGCTAATTCTGCTCTAAACAGAATGCATCTGAGGCATTTTAGATTTTTAACACTGTTTAAATTGAAAATGGAAATTGTGTACGTGTGACATTTTAGTATTTTCTGGCCACTTTCGCAGTGTTTGCCCATTGGCTGGTGGTAGTTATGAGCATTTGGTTATTACAGAAATATTACCAACAACTTTAAAATATTTAACTTTTAACTTATCTTTGCATTTTAGGAGCGCGTAGAAGATTAAAAAAAAATATTTTTGTTGTGTTGCCCTTTACCGAAATATCAATCCCAAAAATGAATCCCGGTATCTAATATCTTGGTAATTAAACTTTTAAGCGACCCTGCATATTTCAAGCCCTGACGCACACAACTAACTCCACAGTGCTCGTTACGTGTCTTGGTACCGAATTTGTAGTATCATTTTTAGGTGTTGTGTACAGGGTGTTCAAACGAGGACTTCCCAGGGGCTTATTTTTAATAATCCCTATATTTTTCAAACAAACCAAAATAGCCATTCGATGTAATTTTTCGCTGCTAAATTAAAAAATGGAACCAAAAATTATTTGATCCAGAAACAAAGGACTTATGGCATGGATGAAATGTTTTTTAAATGAATCACCCTGTATATTACTACATTTTTGGATTCTCTAGAGAAATCTAAACAGATTTCATGTATAATATTCTATACCTATCCTTAGCTGTGTACGAAATATTGACAGGTGAATTTCGGGCATTTTGACAATCTGACAGGCTGTAAAATCTAAACCCCACGAGATCAAAGAAAATGGTTTGCATATTCCTATCGTAGGTATAAGCTATCGAATGACAGTGACTTCGAATTTAACCCGCGGATAAAATTAACCGGAGCTGTTAAACCTTCAGAGGGCTCACCGTTTCCTATCTTACTGATGCATTGTTAAAGCCTAGACCACTTTTGGCACCCTATATAATGTCAGGGTTTATTTACATCAGCGGTATAGTCACGATATAGTCACGGCCCAATAACTATACCATTAATTTGATTTAAATGTGCACCCTTAGACTATACTAAGGCGGCGGTTACATTGGATAAGAATTGGTACGACAATTTGTTCGTAAGAATTCGTACGAATCAAATATGACGAATTCTTACGACGTGGGTGGTTACACTGCTCGGTTTCATTTACTTATACGAATACAGTAACAATATTAACTTATTATAGTGGTAATAATGAATTCTATCTCAGAGTTTTATTTTTTGGAAACATCACCATTACTGAGATATCTTTCACTGAAAAAATACAAGCAAATGGGTTGGGTTGGCAGAATTTCACTTACATTTTACACTCAAACATGAAAACAATGTGTAAATTGTACCTAAGTAATAGTTATTTTATGTTAAACATAAAAATGATTGTTAAATAAATTTATTTTGTACATATTTTTTTGCTAGTAGTAGTAGTAGTAAGGGTGAGGGGGCCTAAACCCGGTAAGTATAGGCCTATAAGTCCCTTTTCACCATCCCCGATCCGCCGTCCCCTACCTGGCTACTTCCAACACCCGGCCCGCGCTGAAACGGCCCGTCATCTTGATAAAGGTGAGGACGTCCTCCCAGTCCAAATCCTTTAGATCTTCCCGAGCAAGTGTTGGTGCTCCCAGTATCTTCCTCCTTAGGCGACTCCACCTATCAGAAGTTCCTATATAGTGGTATGAGAACTCCTCCCCTGTCCCGCAGTTCGGGCAGAGTGGGCTGTCCCTCACGCCGATAAGGTGCAGATGTCTGTTTAGGCTTCCATGCCCAGTCAGAATACCTACCAAGTTCCTGATGTCCTCTCGGCTCTTTTTTAGCAGTCGCTTTGCTCGGGATCCGTCAGGATTTAGAATCATTTCCTTGGCTTGTCTGCATCCTTCTTTTCCTTTCCAATTGTGCTTTGTCTTGTTCCAGGCCCAGTTATTTAGTTCATGAGAGATTTGCCTTTTACTTAAGCCCAGACCAGGTTCTGGACCGACGAGGTGACTCATTGAGCCTTGTCTTGCCAATTCATCGGCCCGTTCGTTGCCACTGTGCCCTGAAACCCATCTGAGTCTTACTTCCTTGCGCACTGCCAATCTATCTAGGACGTCTCTACATTCCTGAACTAGCTTACAGCTTGCCCTGGGTCGGCTTGAATGTCCGAGTAAATATATATACTCTCTACACCTTCTGTTACCTCCGCCTTGGTTGCTACTTTCAAAATAGCAAACACCTCCGCCTGGAAAACAGTGGCATATCTCCCCAGCGAAGTGCTTTCTCCTGATTTAGTGTTGTCTAGGTATACACCGGCTCCGGATGACTGTGTATTAGCCATCCATGAGCCGTCAGTGTACCATGCGTGTACGCCGCTCGACGTGCGTGCCTGGCCTGACAGCCACTCTTCCCTTGATGGAAATTCCACTTGGAAATTTCTTCTCAGTCTTAATTTGCCTTAATTGGCCTTTCCCTGTGTAGTCCGTTCGCCACAGGCCGCTGTCGATCATCCTTTTGTGAGCCGCCATTGCCTCTCTCTCAATCCAGATCGGGAGGTCCGGTAGCCCCAGGACGATGTTCAGTGCTACTCCGGGAGTTTTTCTCAATGCTCCGGTAATACCCAAACAAGCCAGCCTTTGCAGTCTGGCCAGTTTCTGGGCATTAGTGGCTCTCGCCACCGCTGGCCACCAGACCACGGATCCATAGGAAATCCTCGGTATTATCACAGCAGTGTACAGCCACTGGAGGATGTAAGGTTTTAAACCCCACTTCCTACCTACCGTTCTCCTTAGTTGCCACATAATCGCGGTTGTCTTATTCACCACCTGTTCAACGTGTGCCTTCCACGTTAATTTGCTGTCTAAAATAACTAGCAAATATTTGACTTGTTGACTTAGGCTCAGTTTCATCTGGTAGAGTATGGGATGTAAAAAACCTGTTAGATTTTGTTTCCTTGTGAAGAGAATGAGTTCGGTCTTCCCTGGGTTTACTGAGAGACCATTCTCCTCACACCAACCTTGAACTATCCGACACGCCTCCTGCATACGCTCGCAGACCGTTCTCACGAACTTGCCCGTGATCATTACTAGCCCGTCGTCAGCATATGCTTGTGCGTAGAATCCCTCAAGATTTAACCTTCTCAGGAGGCTGTCCATCACCAGGCACCACCAATGTGGCGAGAGGCAGCTGCCGTGTGGGCAACCCCCTCTTACCCCGGCTTCGACGCGAACTACTCCCAGCGTGGCGCTGATCTTTCGGTTTTCCAGTGCCGGTTTTACCCACTTGACCAAATGAACTGGTGTTCTCTTGGCCTGGAGGGCTTGACAGATAGTTTTCGTTTTAGCCTTATCGAAAGCTCCTTCTACGTCAAAGAAGAGCGCTAGCGCCATTTCTTTGTTTTCTATTGCCTTTTCAGCCCTTCTAACTACAGAATGGAGAGCCGTTTCAGTCGACTTCCCCCTTCTGTAGGCGTGCTGATTATCATGTAGAGGAGAATCAGTTAAGATCTCTTCCATGATGAACCTGTCAATGATTTTTTCCATTGTCTTCATTAAAAATGAAGTTAGACTTATAGGCCTAAATGACTTGGGATGGGAATAGTCTCTCTTCCCTGCCTTGGGGATGAAGACGACATCCGCTGCTCTCCAAGCTTATGGAACGTACCCTAGTGCTATGCTGGCCTCGAATACTCTCTTTAAGTAAGGGAGTAACGTGTCAAGGCCCGCCTGCAGCATCATGGGTATAATTCCATCCGGCCCTCCTGCCTTATATGGACTGAACTCCCCCACTGCCCAAGTTATGGATTCCTCAGTCACCACACTGCGGGCAAGGTTCCAGCCCATCTCTAGCTCTGGTTCCTCCTCTCAGTTGGTAGTCTGTACCTCTCCGGGGAAGTGGGTTTTTAGAAGAAGCTCTATCGTTTCCTCTTTGTTCGCCTGTTTTCAGAGAGCCAATCTCTTTTTGTCTTTCCGAGCCCAGCAGCTTAAGCAGACGCGCTGAGTCCGAGAGAGACTCCATCTTTCCACAGAATTTCCTCCAGCTGTCTCTTTTGCTGCGTCGGACTTTAAATTTCCTTCTGGCTTCCAGATACACATCCCAGAACTCCTGCCGCCCTTCCCTGAAAGCGTGGCGGTGTGATCTTCTTACGTCTTTTTTAAGACGGTCCAGAGTATCACTCCACCAAGGCAGCCTCTTGGCGCTCGCTTTCTTAAGTGGGCACGCTTGTTCATAGGAGTCGATGATTATACTGTTTAGCTTAACCACCTCAATTTCTAGTTCTTGTTTTGATGAAATAGCCTGCCCTAAAGTTCCCATGGGCATTACCAGACTTTCCCTAAATTTGTTCCAGTCTGTTGCCCTCGGAATTCTTTACAGTGGCTTCTCCATCTTATCCGATTTAATTTCGAATCGGATCATTCTATGATCGGTCATAGTTATGTCCCTACTTACCCTCCATTTGACTACCTTTTCTGCAAATGCTCGAGTTACCACTGTAATATCGATAACCTCCTGACGAACCCGATTTACTAAAGTTGGTTCCGCATTTACGTTAGCTACTTCAAGGTTTCCCGATACGAAATACTCTAATAAAGCCGGACCTCTCGCGTTAGTGTTAGTGTTCCACCAAACGATATTATGCGCATTTGCGTCACACCCCACGATTAGTGGAAAACCTTTGTCTTTACCTTATTAATTCTTCCGGTGGGGGAAGTTGCGCGTTATCATACGGAAGATATAAACTGCTAATTAATAACTTATGTTTTGTGCCACTCACTATGTATTCCAGCACGATCACCGTGATGTCCTTCGAGCTTAGTTGTGATAACAGAGTTCCCTGCAGCTCCCTGGACACCACGATACATGTTCTCGGCCTCTCTACTCCTTCACATTCGGCCAAGATGGTAAAGCCGGGGGTCCCAAGTCCCCTTATGTTTTGCCTAAAAAAGTAAGGTTCTTGTATTAGTATAATCTCTCCAGATTTTCCAGCCATGATGCTGGCCAATTCAGCACTTGCATCTCGGCTATGCTGGAGATTTATTTGACTTACCCTTAATTGCGCCATGGGGGGCACCATGGATAGGGGTAGCCACCTTACTTGGCTATTGCCTGCTTCCTGATGGTCTGGAAGTTCCGGCTGAAGTGCCCTGCCCGGTGGGTGCTCTCCGAATGGTCACTCTGAAAACTCGCACAGCGACCAATTCGAAGCACACAGTCCACCCGGCCAGCTCTAGTCCAGCCACGATCTCCCTGCTCACCAGGAAGTGAAGGCGCCAACTGCTTGGTTGTCCTTCGGTCTTCAGATGCTTCCACTCCGGAACACTCAAGGTGGTGTTCTGGATGGCTAGCATCTCGGTGACGTACTCTATATTCGGCTGCTCTTCTATCTTCAAGGTGAAGAAAATATCCACCGGTCATTGGGCGTCCGCCGATTTCATGGCCGTGAAGGACACTTATCCCTCGGTCAGTGGCTGACAGGTGTTGAGCAGCCAATCCCTGGATTTCTCATCCTCCGTGGAAACCAAAAACCACCCCGCCTCGGTAAGGCCGGAGTTTCGGGAGTGGAGCTCTGCCTTGGTACGCCTCATTTCATTAATGAGGTGCATCCTCAAGCGGTCCGCCTCTTCTTCGGTCACCTTCCCACCTTGTTTGTTAGACCTGAAAAGAACCTGGTTGGCCCTCGAGGCCGCCGAACTGTAGGAGCCAGAACTGGGCGGGTCAGTTGGCCTTCCACTTGAACGTCCTGACTGGATGTCTTTCCTCAAAAGAGGCGACACCCCCTTCCGGTCGTTCTTATGGGAAGTAGACCCGCCCTGTTTTGGCTTCTTGTGTTGGCGTTCTGGAGGGGTATCTTTAGAGATCTGCCTTTTTCTCGACGGGCTGTCGCCAGGAGTGCTCTTCCCCGGATGTTTTGAGTAATCATCCTGGGTGGAGGAACCCCTGACTGCAGCCGGAGCTGTAGGCAGAACAATGGGCTTCAGCTTCGCTGCCGCTCGCCTGGCGTCGCGTGCTTTCGGCCCTCTACTCCTTATCTGCTGGAAGCTCTGATGCTGCCCACGGGGCCGGGCTTGGGTATTGCCCTCAGAGTGTTGAGAGGCATTGATGGTGGCGGTGGGTGAGCCTGGTTGAGCCGACGGTCCAGCCTGATTTGCTCTTCTTTCCTCCCTCAAGCGGTCTCTCAGTTCCTTTCTCCTTCTCGTGCGATTACGATTTCTGGCCTGCTTGCGTTCTTCTTTCTGCCGCAGCCTCTCCTCTTCAGCTGCATCCGGTCCCGCCTGGTCGAAATTAGGTTCCGGCCCGGTCGAGGACTTTCTACACGCATCGGATTCAGAGATGCTGGTTGGTGACTTTAACAGCTCCTCTTTCTGGATGGAACTCATTTCCATCCCGGATTCAGGGGTGCTAGGGATAGGATTCCCTGTGGTGGTTGGCTCTTTTTCCGTTTTTTCGGTTTGACTTTCACTCGTTCTAAAAAAAAGGGTTAGCGGATCGAGTGTTCCTCTGTATATGCACCTGAGTGCGTGTAAGGGGTGTATTTGCGAAAAATAAGGTGATGACGTGATGAAGGACTAGAGAGTAGCTACTTCACAGACAAGCCGGGCTACGAGTCAGCATGGTCAGGATAGGTCCTTGCAGGATGGTCTGGCAGCCGCGATTATATCCCCCCGATTGAAGCAGCAGGGTCCTACCTCAGGCGCTACCTGGCATTACTGCAACGATCGAGATTTTACGCCGGATGATAGGACAGCCCCCTACGCTAGCTAGGCAAGGGTGTGTCCCTGTACTGTCCGACGGCCTAAGGAAGTGCCTATAAACCTTAGTTGTTATGTCGCTACCTCTCCAGATGGCTCCATTCGGGTCCCGGTCTCGCCTTCTCGTCGCCGTTACCGGTCAGCAAACCAAATCCTCTCTAGTCCTTGCGTGTGCCCCCTCCTCCTTGACTGGGCTTGGGACCAGCTAGGCAACCGCTGAGACTATTGCAGTCTCAAATGAGCGCTTGACTAGGCGGAGTTTATTATTATTATTTTTTTTGCTAAATATTAAACTTGTTATTGAATAAATATATGTAAGTACTTAAATGCTACCTCCTAGTTTAATTGCAGCCGGTATGGTATTGTTTGCTTTTCTGATCCCATAGGGATCTTCGGTCGTGAACCAAAGTAATCAGTATTTCGCAATCCATGTCACTTAAAACCCAATTAATTCAGTTATAACGTACGAATAACTACTCAAAAAACAAAATATTTTGGTATTGAAAACACGTACAAACTCGCACAAATTCGTAAAAAATAATCGTATACAATATAACCACAAATATGTCAATATACGCATTTGTTTCCTTCCGATAACTTCTTACGAATTCGCATGAATTCGAACGAATAAATTTTCGTACGAATTCTTATCCAATGTAACCGCCGCCAAACGATGATGCTGCGACTCGTGCTGCGACTACGATGCAATCAAGAGACGGTTTGGATAAGTAACCGTTCCTCGGTCTAAGTGGTCTGCTTAATGAGCTGGCATAAAATGATAATTATATTGTTTTCTACTTCAACTTTTGATCTAGCTATTAAAGCAGTACCGATGCAGAAGGGCTGACGTAAATGACCAAAACACGGCAGTACCGCCAGAGCTGTCACCATCAGTGAGATTTAAATCATTTTTGTGATTTAAATACATTTTTTGATTTAAATACTTTGAGTTTAAATATTTTTTCTGAAAGTTATTTTTGATTTATGATTTAAATCTTTCTGAAAAGTATCTTTGATTTTTGATTTAAAAATAGTATTTAAATCTTTCTAAAAGGATTTAAATCAGTAAAAAGATTTAAATCTTCAAAAAAATTTAAATCCTTAAACAGATTTAGATTTAATCATTAAAAATATTTAAATCATTAAAAAAAATTCTCGGCTTCGACAAAGAGTTTAACAATAATAAAATACAGCAATAAATAATACATCCTATGTGTTTTAGTTCTATGTTTATTTTTTATTTTGTAATGATTTTTTTTTAATGCGTGTTACTTAATTTTCTTTTTTAAATATATATTGGCTGTATGGGAACCTTTTGTATTATTGAGTTCTTAAAAATATATATTCTCGATAATTTTGATGAAAGTTTCTGCGTCATTAACAAACCCCTTACGAAGTAATCACTCTGAAATAAGCAAACAAAATACCGTAGAAAACCTAGCTAAAAAGTAAAATAGATTGTTCCGCCAGAAACATATTTCTAGGAAAAATTCAAATAAAAAAAAAAGATTATTGAAATATTAGGGTTTTGTCAAATTCTAAGGTGATTTTATCAAAAAGTTGTCAAAAAAAAATTAAAGCTTGTTTTTAATGGAATTTTTGACACATTGTCAGATATTTAAAAGCTGCTAGCATGCACATAAGTAATGAGCTATTTAGTATGTTTGATGTTGTTAGTGTGTTCATTTTAATTAATATAATCGGCCAACATAATAAGAAGTGCAAAGTTACCAATTATGCTAACGGCTTTTAAACATTTAACAATGTGTCAAAAATTCCATTAAAAAAAAAAACAAGGTTTCAATGACATTCTAATTTGGTTTTTATATGTTATTTTGACGTACCTATTTAAGATTATATATATTTTTAAATTTTAGATTGGGTGACATTTTTGTTTTTTTTTTCACTTTTATGTAAATAACATTTTGATTACGCTCTAAGGGGTTGTTAATGGCACATAAGCTACGACGCCAATTCGTTGTACATAACCAACCAAATGATTTAAATCTTCATCAATCTTATCAAAAGATTTAAATTTTTAAAAATATTTAAATCTTTTGAAAAGATTTAAATATTTCCTTAAATGATTTAAAATGTAAAATAGATTTGAATATAAAAATATTTATTATTTAAATCTTTCTTTATGTGCAAAACGATCTTTAATTTAAATCGTTTGTCCAAATGAAAAGTATCTTTGATCTTTGATTTAAATATTTTTTTAAATGATCTTAAACAGCTCTGAGTACCGCTATAGTATCGTTATTATATCGTAACAGTACTATTAATGTAAATAATGCAATAACTTATGAGATATTTTTCGTCAAAGAATTCATCTCATAATTCGATATCATACGATATACCAATAATATTTTATGGCAAGATATCTGTACTTTCATCTTTAAGCTCCGCTTTTTTTACAAAAGCTTTATCTTCAATTTATTCAGTGTTTGCTTTTACGCGCTAAACTATTAAAATTACTAAAGGGATATTGATATCAGTTATACAGAGGCAAATCGAAGTGTGTATGGTGATTTATGTATGTACAGGGATTTAAGGCAGCAGAAACAATACCAACGTAAGTAGAGCTAAATTCTATAGTATTTATTTGTGATATCATTCAGTGCTAAATCGTAGCAGCTCGTATAAAATATGATATATGGGCTATAGCCCCTTTCTCATGTCCTATATTTAACCCAATTCGCTAGTTATACAGTTCGAGACACAATTATTTCGTATAATTCTAAGGCAATAAGTGTTGCTTTATCAAATATAATGCAACCTCTAAAATGAAAACTTGTAAATAAAGAAACGTCGAATGGTGGGCTATTGACCCAGTTTAGCTGGCCAAAAATTTCTAACGATATTAAGCTAGATAATTCTGTTGGTTTCAACCAGAATTCAAGATAAAAGCCAACATTTTTCCAAAAACCTCACTAATTTTACAAAGCAAAAATGCAGAAAAAAAGAGTTTTTATAAAAATAAACTGTATTTAAGAAGAAGAACAACTAAGAATTTAACCCAAACTTGAGGAAAATCATGAATCGGACGATTTTTTTCTTCAGTATGACCCTCATCTTCGTTGGAAGCCGAATTGGCTCTAGAGGTTGTGGTATCTAAGGGGTCATCTGGAAGAAGTAATTCCAATGTTCACTGATAGAAATGGATCAGAACTTAAAAGCAATCGATTTAATATATCCAGGTTACAGGCGACTCTTGAAAACTTTCTGGCCTTATTTTATCAATATAATCTAAAATGTTTAATTTTGGCTTCTGCAGCCTCTTCAGATATCTGTTCAATATGAAGAATGGCATGTTCTATCACCTCTGCACTGCACTATGCACATCTAATTTGTGCATAGTAGGTGTCATTGGGTGCAAAGTGCTACACATAAATCGAAAATTTCCCTTTTATAACTTGCAAATTTTCGTGTATCCACTCTATAGCCACTAGAAATGACTTCAAGAATTATTTTGAAATGATGAATAATGGATACTTCAATTCCAGTTATTTTACAGGAAGCTTCCGGATCGGCAAAAACTTGGGACTTGTATTTCCATCGTTCGTATTTCCAAAACCTTGTTTGGGAATATCTACTAACAGTCCTAGTGCTGTTTTAAAATTGCCCTGAATTTCCGTCTTCTTGTTTCTAACTACTTCTTTTTCCTGTTTCGTCTGAAGCCTCCATTTCTTTACTGGTAGGCTAATTCTTGCATGTAAAACACATAGGTCAAATTTAAACGATTCCGGATTGCCTTGTTTAATAACATTCAGGTCGTTAAAATGTTTAGTTGTAGCTCCACATATATAAGATTTCATAGTGGAAGAATGTTCACAAGCAACATTGCAGACTTTTGGCATCCACCATTGTCAGTTGCAGAATGTGATTTGCTGCAAAGGGTTTATCTTGCAAATAAATATTTGTTGGATTTAAGGGAGCAACAACACTTTCAACATAACGAATTTCTTCTCCAGTTATTTTTGCAGTTTCTTTAGGACGGCAAAAGCGTGACGAATATGGCGTGGGAGCTTTCCCAATGCTTTGTTATTAAATCTTTAATTTAATTTTAATGAGATAAAAGAACTTTGAAATAAGTTTGAGCCCGTGGCAGCGTCCTTTTCAAATTTTCGTTTGTATCGCGATTGCTCAGATCCGTCCCAACCCCATTTGCGAAGAAGAATTAGAGAGGTTACGTTCTTCTTCATTTAAAATCAACAAGGCCTCTTCCAAATATAAAGATAATCTTGAAACAGTTAAGTCTATCAGAATTTGTAATTTAATCTCTGCACAGGTTTCCTCATCTGGATAACACTTCTTTTTTTCCTGTAGCAACAAGCTGTGACATGAATAATTTTTTTTGGTTGAACTTTTGATAACTACACACTCTTTCCATGCAAAATGTTTTAATGCAAAAGGACTTCTAAAAGTGGCGTAACAGAGCGCTTTCGGGCTAAGTCCTCATCAGTGTTACTTGTCAATGGAATAGGACATATCCTTGAAGATAAACGAACAACACAAATCGACAACGGTCACATGAAAATTTCACAAATTGTACGTCACATTTTAAGAAAATAGTTCACATAATTTAATTTAAATTTTTTTAAGAAAAACAAAAACGTTAGGTACGCGCGCATTTGTTCGCATCGGACGGACGCATCGGACACACGGAATGGATGAAAATTATTATTTGCCTTCTTTTAAATGAGATAAAGCACATATATACGTATCGGACGCATCGTAAGCACGGAAATCCGCTGAGAATGATTGAAAAAGAATTAAATCCGTATATACGATGCGTGCGGATGACGTAATTCGCAGGGCTACCATGGATGACGGACTATTAATTACTTTGGTACAACAATATAGCGCACTTTATAATTTAAAAAATAAGAATTTCAGTAATCAGCAAAGGCGCCAGAATATATGGGATGAAATTGGGCAAATATTAAAACAACCAGGTACGTAGACAAAACATTACATATTTTGGTAATAGCTTTTCTCCAAAACTACTTTACTTTTATGCTGGATATAGCTTAAAGTGGTCTATTATTTAAAACCTTATTTTAGACCGGGGAAAAGACAATTTAACACCTTTTTTTACAAGCTTTTATTTAACTTGACTTGTTAGTATGTATGTATATGTGTGGGACAAATCTTGAAACTGAATTATGAACCACTTCTACATATCCGATTGACTTCAAATTTGGTACGGGTTTATAGTTCCGATGGCAATACAAAACTATAATGTTGTTAAGTTTACATCTTCAAGGGTAGGGTGAGGAGACACTACTTAAAGTATGTCCAATTTCGTTTAAAATTGGTAAATAGAGGGTTTTTAAGAAGAGCATTACGTTTTTTTTTGATCAGATTTACAAAATACCAAATGGCGGATTCAAACTGGCCGATTTTTAGGCAGAGAAAACTAAAGTTAGAATCTAAAAAGAGTAAAGAAATATTTTAGAAGACAAGCTTTTAAAACAATGCACTAAAACAATTAAAAAATTTACAGGTAGATTACTATAACTAAAATTAGGTTTGTTTAAAAGCCATTTTTGCGACAAGCTTTTAAATCTGCTCATTAACACCTAAAAAATTGTTTTTCTTGACTGATTTTTTTTTTAATTTTTATCGTTTTAGTGTATTGTTTAATAAAAGCTCGTTTTTAAAAATGTTTTTTTTATATAAATGTATTTAAAACAAATAAATGTTATTGTTCCTTTAATCTGTATAGTTATTTATTTTTAATATAAAATTATTACAGTTCAGTATTAACGAACTCTGTTGATTTGCCACTCTACACTACCTACGGGTGAATTAAAATAACCGATTGATTCCCGAAAAGTACTATTTTGCTTTTCTATGGTTGGACGTAACATATTTAAAAGATCAGAGAATTGTTCATGAGTCATCGGAAAGTATTGGAAAAATTTTGCTTCATCTCTTACTAAACAGGGTATGAAATTCTCCATAGAGTTTTCTGTTGATATTTATATTATGGACCCAAATTCGTTTTTTCCTTTTCTTCGCCATTTGTTCTTCATCTTCAAATGCGCATGATATCGCAAATATTTCTTCTTCAGAACTACTCATTTTAAATTTCAAAAACAAACGCAAAAGAGAGAAGTTTCGTACTAGCCCGCTTCGACGATTGCATGAAATGAAAATACGGGAAGCAAATCCGAATATAATGTGCGATGATGACAAAAATATTGCGATTCGTCCGATGCGTCCGTTGCGTCCGATGCGAACAAATGCGCGCTTACCTAGTGAAACGACAAATGTGAAACTCGAGTGTTCCTAGCTTTTCTTCGTTTGTTTCTTTCACCTAACTCTGAAAATGATTTTTGAGGTCTTCCAATTGGCCGTGTTATTCTCGGTATAAAAAATGTTCCATTTTGTGTTTTTATTTAAAAAAATTCCTGGTTTTGTAAAATTCCATCTTTTTTAAAGTCGGCTTGCAGACGTGAAAAATTGTACTTAATTTCCCTTTTTTTTGACCTTCAGAAAAATCATAATATGTGAGAAGATAGCTTTGTAAAAAGGCCAGTTGTTGACTCATACGATTAAAGATTTGATATCGAGTGAAGATTTTATCTCCAGCAGGTCCTAAAATGCAAAAATACCGAATTAGACATACGTCATAAAAATTATTAAATTGTGCAAGTTTATTTATCAAATAGACTTTTTTAAAAAGTGGCGGAAATTGGTGGATTTATATCAGGTTCTGTAGAAATGCTCTTATTTAATGATCAAAGGTTTTTTTGCCGTGAAATGCGAGGAACTGTACAAAAATTTTAGGCCCATATTTACTTTGCGCTCTTTTCGAATTTTGCAATTTTTTTTGTGTAACGTGTTTTAGACAGTTTTAGAAGTGTTTTGTGACGTGTTACATATTGCTCAAATCACTTTTGACGCCAAAAATTGACAAAAAAAACATCACAGAAGGGGCTATTTAGTAATACATTTTAATCCGAAAATTCTCCCAATTTGAAGTTAATGATGCAAATTTTCTTGCAATGTTGTCACACTTCACTAATATTCTTGATTTTCAAGTAGGTATATATAACTAAACAAGCGCGCTACGCGCTTTTCTTTAAACTAACCACAGCTACCCCAAAATAACCAACACTAACCCAAACTAACCAACACAAACCCAAACTAACTAAAACTGTGGAAGATTACCCAAGACTAACCAAAACTAACCCAGACTAATCCTAATTAACCAAAGTAAGCAAAACCAACCCAGACTATCCAAAATTAACCCATATTAACCAAAACTAACCCAGACTAACCAAAACTAACCCTAATTAACCAAAGAAGAGCAAAGCGCGCTACGCGCGCTTGTCTCCGTATACCAGATTAAACAAAATGAATCGAAACCGAGATCGAAACTCACTTTAATTAACCAAACAAGCGCATTAAGACGAGCGCGCTACGCTCTGACCAACTACGCCTATCACAAAATCAAAATTAACCTAAAGTAACAAATGAAACGCACTACGCCTGATACTCTCTTAACTAATCCAAATGAATCAAACAAGGCCGCATTTGTCTCTCTTACTTTTGATCGTCAAAAAACCAGGGTCTTATATGACTGAATCTAACGAATTATTATTATTATTTATTATGTTAATAAACAGAAAGTATCTACTTCTGAATCACCATCTATCTATAAAATGCTGGCTGACTGTATCCAACAAGATACCGTATTTGAGAACCGAACAGAAATTACACTTGGCAACACCTATGCGTACCACAGCTGAGCCGTGCTAAGCTAGGCACTCGCGTTTTACCTAGAGAAAATCTTCGACGTTCGGACCTGCGCCTGCGCATTTGGCAGCAGCCCGGTGTTGTCGTTCTAATATTTCACTTCACCATGGCTCTCATCAACTCGCTTCGCTCCCGCAACGAAACAAAACTAACCCAAGGCAATGCCCAAAATCCAGAAAAAACAACTTTGAAAAATATATGAATTAGCACGTACGCATGCGTGAAGGCTCAAAATTAGTGTAGGTAGACCCTATTAGCAAGCATGGGCAGAAGAAGGCGTTGCCCGTACCGCATCAGAGGGCTGAGTCTGCAATACGGCGGCCCGGGTTGGATTTCAGTGGCAAGACATGTATTTTTATTTTCAATATCATTTGTAAAAAGTTTTTTTTCTTCATTTTGGGCATGCCTTGGATTAGTTTTGGATAGTTTCTGTTGGCTGCGCCCTCGTAGCGGGAGAAGCGAGCGGAGGGCCATGCGTGAAGTGTAATATTAGACATAATGTGATGCGCGCGAATCTCTGAAGCCTTCCGATGCGGTAGGGGCATCGTCTTGTATGGGCAAAGGCAGATTCCTACGCGAACAACAAAATCTGCCGCAGTGCGACCAAAACTAACAAACATTGAACACATGCAAATATTTAAAAAACAAATACATGATCCGCAATTTTTATTTCAGATATTGTCAAATAATTGTGTGCACTAACGATTAGTATATCTCTGGCATTTTAATTGGTGTGATATTTCACCTTTGGGTTTTTTCGGTCTTTTGCTTCGAAGACATACTGGAAGCAGGAAACGTAATTCTGGTCTGATTTTATCCCATTCTTCTTTATATTTGTGATCGTTGTTGGGCTCAATTTTGTTGCATCTGCGACTCGCTGTATCACATTCTCAATTTGAAGTAAGATTCCGTTTCGGACTTGTTCCTTTTCCAGTTGAAAAAAAATGAGCGAATCTGCTAGTACTCGAACGAGACACTGATGTGAAAACATATTCTATATCGACATGCACAAATATTTGAGCAACCCTCATCAAATCACTGCGCATGGTTATGATGTCACAGCCGTTTACACATTTCCGTCCCCATCCGCATGCACGTTTCCGTCTCATTTACCGAGATTTATCCTCATACCGCCGAGTCAGATGTGTACACATCAAACTAACCGTAATAATCAACGCGAGCGAAGCCGCGGGTAAAAGCTAAAAGTGACCTATGTTCTTTGCTACACTCTTGAAAATATCTGTACAAAATTTTATAATGATCGGTTGAGTAGTTTATGCGTGAAAGCGTGAGAAACAAACAAACAAACACATTCGCATTTATAATATTAGTTAGGATTCTTTAATAATACTTACTGGCAGCTTCAATCGGAGTGGATTAATTCACTGAAAAAATTCGACACGAAAATCTAATGTCACCAGGAATAGCATCAACCTATGGACATAGCTTATTCACTACCAGCTAGTCATCTTGGGCTGGCATATTTTGATTTGGGAAAATCAATAACCAAATATTGCAAATTTTAGAAGAGGGCCATGACTGAATTTTAAACGTCTGGGCATCTGAATAATATTTTTGACAGTTCGTGTAATTTAAAATATACTTTTTATCGTCTAAAATTCATTCAAAAACGATTTTAAATGGCAAAATTGTATAAAAATCCGAAATTTCCTGACTTTTTTAGGACGATAGCCGTGGCTTCGGACGAATTTGTCGTGGATTTTAAAGCGAAAATTCATTTTAAATTCAACCGTCTATTAAAAATAAGCTGTGCTATGGATCCAAATACACTGCGAATATAATATAATGAAAATCTAATACCGCCCTAGTGGCTAGCTTTTTAGAAGCGCCATTTGAGTCGTTGCAATCGCGGCCGTCCTGGATTAGCGTGCTCCTCAATGCGCACAGGTTATAATGTTACATCGGCTTACACATTCCGTCCCCATATATCCGTCCCCATATTTCCGTCCCATTTGCCGAGATTTACCCTCATACCGCCGCGTTAGATGCCAATATATTTAAAATTACCAGCTGCGATTGTTCATTATACCTTTTTTATATTTTTGGGGGCATTATTTAACACTTTTCCAAAAAAGTTTCGACAAGTTGACAAACTAATGTTTTTGATTGACAGTGTCGGATACTTCACATAAGGAAGTATATAAAAAATGAATAATCATCGGACACCAATTTTTTTCAAAAGTTTGTTGTCAAATGGGAAATAGGTATAATTCCGATTATAATGATGCTGCCGCCTACCTGCAAAAAAATCAGCAATGGGTAAAGATTTATTTTTTAGCAGATATTTCAATTCTTAGATCACTGCAACATTTTCAACTACAAGCATTTGCCGATGAAGTAGAAAACGTTATTAATCAGGATTTATTTACCTTAAATAACCTATCTAAGAATCATAATCTAAAATTAAATCCCAAAAAATCTTATCTATTGATATTCGACAACAAAAACAAATTAAATTTATTTAAAAATAATCTGAGTATTTATGTTGACGGTGATAAACTGACATATGTTGACTTTGCTAAAAATATCGGGTTAATTTTAGACAAACAGCTTAGATTTAGGAAATACGTTAAAAAATTACTCAGAAGTCAAACAATACTTATTTTAACTAAGTTGGAGTTAGGAACCTTCGACAAAATGCACTAAAACACAATTTTATCCACCGAACAGATTTTTGCACTTGACGCGCGTTTCGCTAACCATGTTAGGATCATCAGGAGATGAACAAGCTGTTTATTCAGTTTTAATCATATCCTGATGATGCTAATATGGTTAGCGAAACGCACTTCGAGTCCAAAAATTCTGTTTCGGTATTGTGGATAAAACTTAGTTGTAGTCTATCTGCATAAAAAAGTTCTATAACAATTTTCCCTACGAGATCGGAAAATACGAGGAAATAGATGTTAAAGGGAAACATGCAGAAAATCGTAACAAATACTCAAGTTTTCCATACTTCAGCATTTTTATGAGTTTGAACAGATAGCTTTGCTTTTGATGCATTATGGGAACTTTAAAGCAATGCGTCTTCCAATATTTTGACTACGTTTATGTTAAAATATGAAAACCATTTGAATCTAGAAAAATGGGCCAGGATCGTAAAATTTGAATTTTCTTTGGTGATTAGTTGTAGATTTTGTCGATTTTATGGTAGATTTCGAGGTAAAATTTAACCTTCAGCATATCGATGCGTATAGTATTTGTTGCTAGTAAGTAAATTTATTTGCCTGAAATATCATTTAAAATGATTTGGAGCAGGTACAATGGGCCAGGATCGGAAGATTTTGATTTTTTTCAAGCAAAAAACAGTTTCTGTTAATTTTATGAGATATTTCGAGGCAAAATTTTACTTTAAACATTACACATTTGTGGCAAGTGCATTCAAAATATTTGTTTACGGATTATTTTTCCCAGTTATGCATTCCACACAACTTATGAAGATATCGCATCCTATTAAGTAATACTTGCTAATTTTTGTTGGCATATAAATTAGGACTTGTTGGTTACAGGTTTTGATGCTCTTCGAAGTTTTCACTTCTGTCGTGTGGTCCTAAGCATACACCTTTTTTATTCTCAGACGGTCCTTCTTGAAGTCTGACGGCAAAATTGCATAAAATGATAAATTGCCATACATTGGAATCAAATCATCTTGTCTTTGCTGTCTATGGGCAACCCTTATTTTTTTCCACACACACATCTTATCTAAATTACTTACATTTTGATTTACATATTAAGCCTTATTATACTTCACAATGACTTCTCTAAGTACGTTTATCTTGCAATTATTGTTGATCCTCAAATATTCTATATTTCCAATTTCCAGTTCTTTCCAGTTATCTCCACTTGTTATATTGATCGTAAATTCTTAAGGAACTTAATTTTTAGTATTTCGATTATTTAAGTGATGATCTATCCATGCGTCTATTAGACGTTATATAATTATTGTTATAAATGTTATTATGTTATTACACAATAAAGTTGGCAAAGAAGCTTTCACCTTTCTGTCCCTCCCATTTTCAACTTTGTCCCAAACTCTTTTCAGCTGTACTAAATTGTACCTTTTTAATTCGAGAATTCCTAAAGTTTTCTCGTTACTTTCCTGCTAGACCCTTATTTATTTTGTATCCTTTTAAACGCCAAAATTACTTACTTAATATACATGAGACTTTGAACGAAGTTAATAGCACAGGGTTGAAGTATTTTTTTTGTTGTAATTTTGCAAAATTGATAGTTTGGTAGTTATAATATGAAATTCGAATGTTATAAACGATATAATTGGTATTATGCCAATTATAGCAGTTTTTCAAAAATCACATAATGTATACAAAAGAAAACGTGCTATTTCCAAATGGCTAATTATTGATACCAACCTGGGTTCGCAAGGCGGCTTAGACCGGTGTCGGTGAATAGGCACAGGTTGCTCCTATAAATGTAACATAAAGCTGTGGTCACTGACGTCTACAATAATTATTTTTTTTAAATTGCGTCTCCGATTGTGTTTTGAGTAAAATTATGAAGTACAAATATTTTTGTGTGTTTTTATTCTATATTCACAAAGTAATAACATTTGCAATATATACAATAATTATAAATGTATATACATTTATCAGGTAAACTTTGTCCTGATTGATCTTAACTTGTATCACACTCTAAGAATGAAGCAATAGGTTTATGGCAACGCGAATATGAGATAAATAGAGTTCTGCCGAAGGAGATTTCATTGTGGTAATTTAGTGTACACAGTCGTGGTAATTAGGGAAATGAGTGTTCAAAAACCATTTTTGAACACGCTTTCAAATCTAACGATTTAGTTTTGTACAGTTTAACATTCCACGCCACTGTCCTCGCATTCCAAACAAATTAAAATCCATGGCGATACTACTAGCGCCATCTCTTGTTTACAACGTTTATCCACTGCGCCAGGCAGTCTAGAAAGCTAAAAGTTAAGCGTCCCCAAAAGGCCTCCGACCAATCATAGCGCTTCCCGTTTTATCCCGGCGGTATTACTAGCGCTATCTGTTGTAACCTCCTTTACTCATCTGAAGCCGGCCGCGTATCCTATGTCCATCCGACCAATCACAGCGCATGCTCCAGGATAGCCACTTCACCCGACCTAAAATTTCCTAGCATTAGGAAGGTTTAGGATTTTCTAGGGAGTAACTAAAATTCCGATCTTTAATAATCGAATTCATGAAAACTAAAACTAGTCAGCAGATTTCAACCGGATTTGCACTAAAATTCATAATATTAATTTAGACAACCGGTCATGCTAAGTTTTTACACAATATCTCTATATTTACATTATTGCCCTTTCTATGTCCGATTATCCCGCCAAAAGTGGCGGAGACAAAGGGGTGTTAACAACCTCTTCGAGTTGATCACGATCACGTTCTAGATTCTAGAATTCAGTAGTTTCCCCCTATAACCCTTATCTATGTAACCCTTATCTATGAGTAGTTTGAAGTTGCATCTCGACTCTGCACCATGTAAGTCGCTCTAAAGGCGCTGTTGCCGCCGACATGGCGTCAAGCCGCCATGTGGGGCCAGTTTTCATGTTTTGAGACCTCATAATCTCTCTGGTTCTTTACTCAAGTGACATAGTGGTATCCTGCCATAGTCATCGTCATATCAAGCCTACAAAAAGGTATTTATCGGCATCCTGACTGCCATTATTGAG
>JAEQML010065462.1:0-20957 GCA_016904865.1 Pissodes strobi
GAACATGTTGTTGTTTTTGCACAATTTATCGGTAACGAATTTGTTTTCATGCATGACAACGTCCGTCCACATATTGCCAGAATAGTGGTCCAATGTTTAGAAGAGATTGAAATAAACGTTATGCGCTGGCCCGCTCGGAGTTCTGACATTAATCCGGTGGAACATGCATGGGACATGATAGGTAAACAAATCAGGAAACGTCTAGGCCAGTTGCTCTCTCTCCAAGGGCTCCGAAATGCTCTGGAAGAAGAATGGGCTGCTATTACACAAGAGGATATCCAAAACCTAATTAGAGTAATGAACCGACGTCGGCGTCGACGCTTAGTAGCTGTTATAAGAGCTAGAGTAGGTGACACGAGGTACTAACTTTTAAACCCCTACTTTTATGTTTCAATTAAAAGTAGACTTGATCAAAAAGTGTAAGGTTTATTTCAAAAATTCATATCTCTTAAACCGATAACGATACCGAGATTAATAAAACAGCAAAATGTTAAAAATTAATAATTAAACTTTGCAGAAAAGCATATCTAGTGTAGTTTACATTGCGAAATTACTCTACAGAGTGTTACAAACTTAAGATAAAAAATATGGCGGCGTACGGTTGCGCACGTTTTATGTAGCTCTTCTTAATTGAGTATTTTTCGCGTTTAAATCGAGAATTAGACACTTTAATTATCACTAGTGGATTATGCATTTTATGTTTAGTGTATTTACTGTCAGTTTCTCACCAAGGGATGTGTTTTCTTTCTGAAATCGTCTGCTAAAACCTAATATCGGTTTTTTAGATGAAACTACAAAATATTACAGTGTTGCCATTGTGAGTCCTTGAAGACTCCTTAGAGTTTTCTGAGCAGAGAAACTGTGTGATGATGACTGAGACTGATGAAATTGAGCTAATTTGTGATTACTGTAGAAAGGATTGCTTTTTTAAGGAGAGCAAAACTTTGCTATTTGGATCCTCTTGTGATAGGTGTAAGAGTTTCATGTCGAAATTGTAGCAAGATCTCGTCTCAGGAGATAAGATGCGCTATCGCAAAGACGAGGACAGTCCTGATATGGTGTAAAACCTGCATAGAGAAATTGCCGAATGAAGTACCCCATGAGCAGGAGAATTCAGTAAATCAAGTTACCTGCGAAACCACTCTTAGTGTAAGTAAAAAGGTGGTTGATGAAGTTTTGTCTGTTATGGAGGAACGGGTCAGCATGAAGTTGGAGAGCATTTCAAGAGCCATACTTGAGAGTAACAAGGAACTGGTGAAGTTTTTAATGTTAGACAATCAGAAACAGAAAACGCAGGAAAGGGTTCACAGTGCGGCAACGGCGCATTCTGTTCGGTCTAAATCAGCTGATTCAAATCATGGTGGTCAACAGACTGCGTCATCCAGTGTTGTCACTTCCGCTGTTGCCTCTCATGAAGTTCAAAACCAGAGATTGGCAGAAGAAGAGCAGTTCACACTGGTCCAAGGCCAAGGAAGGAGAAGAAGAAGAATTCAGCCGTTTAAGCAGTCGAGGCCCGCCCAAGAGTCTCAGAGCCAAGCCCGCCAAGGGAAATGGAGAAGAAGAAGAAGATTCTAATGTAAACAACAAAAGAAGTAATAATCGTAAAAGCAATCAAAACATTATTTTGGGAAATGCGATTTTTGAGGGGGATGAAAATTTTGCGAGCTCTGATAAAAAAGCCCATTTTTATTTGAGGTGCGTTAAGATGGGTATTACTTCGGTGTTTATAGAGAATCACATTAAAAACCACTGCCCTAATGCCAAGTTTGTAAGAGTTGAGCCTTTACCTGTAAAAGGAGATGTAAGTTCGTTTAAAATTACAGTTGATTTTGACTCTAACGATTTGCTTGCACAGCGTGGTATTTGGCCTAAGGGTGTGGTTTCAAGAAAATTTTGGATGGGACAGTCTAGAAATTTTTACAAGTCAGGGGGAGCCTCGAGCGTGTGTTAACCTCATTTAATAATGAAAACGTAAGTAATCAAGATATTTCTATATATTACTTGAACACAAGTGGCATGAGAACCAAATTACAAGAATTTCAAAATGCATTAAGCTGTAGCTGCTATGATATTGTTACGATAAGTGAAACATGGTTGACATCAGATTGCTCTGATGCCGAGATTGGTAATGATAAATATGATATTTTTAGGTATGATAGGATTCCAGGTGTTAATACTGCAAAGGAGCGTGGGGGTGGTGTGTTGATTGCGGTAAGAAAAACCTTATCTTCACATTTGATTCTGATCCCGACTGTGGGATCAGATATTTACCAAATTTACATTTCTTTAAAGTTGAGAAATCAAAATCTTATTTTGGGTTGCATTTCATTCCGTCTCCAGCTCCTTTGCAGGCCTATGAGGATCACTGTCAGACTGTTGAGTTTTTATATCAAATGCATCAGGGTAGTTCATTTATTTTGGTGGGTGATTATAACCTACCAAGAGCCAACTGGGGTAATGATCATGCACATTGATGCATTGCAAATAACTTCGGGTTTTACAACTTTTTCCAGAATAGTCAAGTCGTTAACAGTTATGGAGTTCAGTTAGATTTAGTCTTTAGTAATTTTGAAAACCTCTGTATATCCCCAGCTATTTACATGATTTTTGAGAATAGCTTGAGTCACACGGCATTGAGTTTTGAGATTTCACAGGAGCATCCCTTTGAGGCAAGATTGCAGTTTGAGGAATTTTTCTTTCATTTTAAGGATGGGGGGACTATTTGTCAATTAATTACTGCTTGGTAAACGTAAACTGGGACACACTGTTTGAGGGTGAATCGGTGGATGAAATGGTTTCATAATTCTATAAAGTCATCTATAGTTTGATAAATACTTTCATTCCTGTAAAGAGGTATCCTTCATCTACCTTCCCAAGTTGGTTTTCTGCAGAGCTTAAAAGCTGCATAATTTTTAAGAAAAAGGCTCATAAAAAGTTTAAAATGAGCAATGGTCAGGTTGACTATTGCCATTTTTCAACTCTGAGAGATCAGTGTGAGAGGCTTCATAAAATTTGCTATTGACAATATATTAGTAAAATTGAGCATAATCTGTCAGATAATAAACGTTATTTTTGGTCCTACATAAATAGTAGAAAGGGTGGTTCAGGCCTTCATCAGAGGCTATCTTTTAATGGAGCTACTGCTGAAGATCCTGAGGGGATCGCTGATCTCTTTGCGGAGTACTTTTCCTCTAGGTATTCCAGGGACGAGGTGAATGTTGTGCCTGATTTTCAATTTGAAAATGTGGTGACTTTAAACAAGATGGAATTTTCAGTTACTGAGGTTTTTGATTCTATTCAGGGTCTTAAAAATACTTTAGGTGCAGGGCCTGATGGGATTCCTGCATTCTTTATAAAAAAATGCATTTGTTTACTAATACTACCGGTAACAGTAATTTTTAACAAAACAATAATGACAGGTATTATTCCGGACCTTTGGAGGAGAAGTTTTCTGAAGCCAGTCTACAAGTCGGGTGCTAGGGATGATGCAACCAACTACCGTGCAGTTTGCAATCAGTCGGTATTGCCTAAGCTCTTGACCACTTGGTGAGCAAACAAGTATCATGGGCTTCCGGAAATGTGATTAGTTCTGAACAGTTTGGATTCATGAGGGGTAGGTCCACTGATGCAAACCTAGCGCTATATGTTAACCATATATCTAAAACTCTTGAAAGTGGGTTTCAGGTTGACTCAGTGTATGTGGATCGGGTCAACCATTTATTGTAAGCTCCGCGCATTGGGAATTTTGGATCCTCTTCTATCTTGGATGTATAGTTTTGTAACAGGGAGAACCCAGATGGTGAGGGTTGGTGGCTCTACCTCTCTTGAGATTGAAGTAACTTCTGGAGTGTTTCAAGGCTCTCATTGTGGTCCTATACTCTTTTGCCTGTTTTTGATGGATGTTCTTACTCCTCCGAAATTTTGTAGAGCCTTGTTATTTGCTGATGACATCAAGTTTTTATAGTGATTGGAACTATTCTGGATGCCGTTTGTCTTCAGAAGGACTTGGATTCCTTCTTTGAATGGTGTGAGGTGAATGGGATGACATTAAATATTGCAAAGTTTTTTCTTTATGGCAGTGGCACACACACTAAAGGGAGATCCTATGGCGCTCGACGAGCGGTGTGTGTGCGAAGATGTTGCTTGACACGGTTCTTGAATAGTTGTAGGTTGTAATTAGTGGGAAATAGATGTCCTGGAAGTGAGTTCCACAGTGATGCAGTGCGCCAGACAAAGGAGTTCTTGTAAAGCGATGTTCTAGGTGTTTCTAGTTGTACGACGAACTGGTGCGCTCTTGCCGTCTGTCGTGACTGTCTGACAGGAGTTGCCAGAGGCGGAATGATGCGGGCCAAATCCTGGGAACATTTGCCGTGAAAGTATCTGTAAAACAGAGACATCTTGGCCACATGTCTGCTTTATTCCAGACTATCCGTTCGTGTCACAAAATCTCATTTTCTAGACTCAGAAATCCCATTGAGTTTTCTTACAAAATTAATAATATATCTCTTGATTCTAAAACAGATATTTCTGATCTTGGTGTCTTGATGGATTCCTGATTGTCCTTTTCAAGTCATATTAATAGCATTTCTTCTAGGGCTATGAAGGTACTTGGGTTTGTGCAGCGCGATCTACTCATGATTTTTCCATATTTTCATTTCAAAAACTGTTTTGTTCCTTGGTGCGCCCCATTTTGGAGTATTGTTCTGTTATTTGGTCTCCTTCTTACAACTGGGTCCATCAGGTGGAAAGAGTTCAGAACAATTTTTTAAGGGTTGTACCTTTCAGATGTGGCTATCAAAGGGAGGAGTATGAATACAATTGGATAAGGAGCAGTCTGTCCTTACATTCATTGGAAGCAAGGCGAGTTTTGATTGACATGTGCTTCTTTTATAAAGTTTTGAATGGTATCATTGACTGTCCACAACTATTGGCTTTAATTAATTTAAGAATATCATCTGGAAACAAACAGTCTGACGTTTTTCTTGTTCCTTTTCACCGCACCAATTATGGCTATAATGAAGCTATTACTCGTTTTTGTCGTGAGGCAAATAATTTGTCAAATTGTGTTAACTTTTTTAATTCAAAGATATCAAAATTTAAAAACGACTTGAAAATGCTTTTGTGATGTAAAATGTGCTAGAGTTAAGATTATTTTTCTTTGTTGTCGTTATAGCTGGTTGTTACATAAGTTTATTGTTCTTTGTTGTTGTTATAGCTTTATTATATTATATATATTACCTAATTTGTAATGGCCGTCGATAAATAAAAATAAATAAATAAATTAAAAAAAAAATTATTTTCTTGTATATTTCAACATGTAAACTGTAATTTTGAAAATTTAATAAAATTAATTAAAAACGAAACAATTATCTGCATTTTGAAAAAAATAGATTGAAATCGGGATATGGGAAAAAAGGTATCATACATTAAATTTGATCTAAATTTTGGTTGTCCCGAATTTTATGTCGGTGAGTGTAGATATTTACTCACTGTATCTTCCAGCTGTTAATGGGGACAAGTACTACAACTAAATTGCAATTTAATGAATTTCATCATATAGTTATTGGCATTGTGATAATGAAATTTCATTGTCAATATTTCATGTTTTAGAGAAAAGGATGCTCAGGAGTCGCCATCATACCTTGATCAGACGCTGAGTTTACTTGGAATCAATGCTCCACTGCCAACTACTCCACAAACTTGCTCCTACTACGCCATCTTAGTTGTAACAATAACTTTAGTTCTTTTCATCGGCTTTCTCTTCATAGCCAAAAGACTAGTTGAATATGTGAAAGAAGAGGACAGAGTATTTCCTCAAATTTTAACCGATTACAAAAATAAATGCCCCTGTTATCAAGAGATTGAATAGAATAAATATATACTTGTATATAATGCTGTTATTATCTGAATCACAAAGTGACTGTACATTTACATTAGCTTCCACATGTGGTCTACCGTAACATATTTATTTACTTGAATAGTATGCAAGCTAAACGGTAACATGAATGCTATTTGTCTACTAATTCAGTGTCTACAATCTATGAGAAACATAAGGAAAACTGTCTCCTTTTTAGGCGAGAAATTAAAGATATTTTTTTGATTTCTAAATATAAATTATTCAAATTTTGAGAAATGTATTGTATAGGGAAATGACTGTCAAAGATCACAAATATTTTCAATTTTAAACGATTACCTACATTAGCCGATTAGACGATTGAAAATAATGAACCTACTGAATGTATTTGTTAATGTATTGATTGTTAAATGTATCAGTACCGGTCGTAAATTTCAAAATTCAACTCAGTTCAGATTTTTGGTGTGCATGTGTATATCGGTCGTTTAAATCACTAGTCTCTACATTTCCTCCAAAATATTAAATTAACATTTTTCTTATAAATTAGGTATATGAATATTGAATCTATTTTGTTTAGAAGTGAAAGCATTAAATCAGTATCTCTGAAAGCATTAAATCAGTATCTCTGAAACTGTATAAAAAACAATCGAAAATTGTATCAACTTTACTCTTTATAAGTTATCGGCATTTTCATTTGCATCAAAAAATAAGAGAAACTTGTGGTACCTAATAAAATAAAAAAAAATCAGAAAAAAGTCAAAAACTTCAAATGTAAGCTATAGCAATGGACCATCAGATAGTGATAGATTTAGGTGCCCCATTTTCGCATACAAGCCTCGAAACGGGTTGAAAAGTACATCCATGTTGAGTAAAATGGAGGGACATTTACGAGGAGCCCCTGGGGATAACATAATATGGAAAATTCGATTTTCCAGAACAGAAATAAAAGGAATTTGTTGCCCATATTTTCACGCAAGCCGTGTTCACTAAATTATTAATTAATAGAACCTGGCTTCAGAATACTGGAGGCTTGAGTTAGGTGAAGGGTTAAAGTAAGGGCGAAATCTTGTAAGGAAAAATCGAGAATTTGACTGATTTTTCCACACAGTCGCATCGAAAGTATGAAACCTTACATCGTCACTAGACCGAAAAACATATTGGCTTGGGTGGCGCGAATGGAAAAGTAGATTTTAGGGCGGAAAATTTAACGGAAATTATTTTCGATTTTTCAGTTATTTTTTCACGCAGGCATAGCATATAATGTTATTGATGTGTTAGACATTACAATGAAATTGGCATGACTATCGGATGTGACCGGAAAGAAGGCTTTGCGTTGGAAAATTTCAGGAAAATTGCATGGATATTGTCTCTATTTTCTCCCGTAAGCTGTTTGACATATGCTCAGAAAAAGTGATTATAAGACTATTGTATCAAAAGACTTGAGTGGTGGATATTGAAAATATTATTTATTTAAAAAAGAGCTGACCAAAAAAGAACTATAAATTTCCACCATTTTCCCACACAAGCCCTTTAGCATATGCATAGAAAAAGTGATTCTAAGACTATATATAATATAACATAACACTTGAGTGTCGGACATGGTCATCATATTAAATATATATAACGTGCTTTACAAAGAGCTGACAAAAAATCTAGAAATGTTCACCATTTTCACACAACCCGTTTGGCATATGCTTAGAAAAAGTGATTTTAAGACCCTATAACAAAAGACATAAGTGTCGGAAATGAAACATATTATTTATTTAAAAAAGAGCTGACAAAAAATCTAGATATGTTTGTGCGGGGTCATTATTTTGACTGTATGATTGAGTATGCATTTCCTTTTATAAGTATATTAATATTTCATATCATGAAAATAGTGCGTTGGATATAGCCTTCCTATAAATAATTTTTTAAATATTGATAATGAAATGAGATAATTTTGCAAACCGAATTATATTACAAAGTGGTTTTACAATATCTCCACAATGAGCTAAATGTATCTCATTCGCCATCTGCTTCGTCTTCCTCCGACTCTAATACGTCGATGTTTAAGCTACTTCCATCGTCTTCTCCATCGATCCCATCTTCATTGTCATTATCATCTTCGATAACGTCATCTACATTATTTTCATCATCATTGTCCTCTGATGCTACAAAATAAAAATAATAAAAAATGTATTACATATAAAATACCTGATTCAGATATAAAAAAATACATTTTTACCTTCATTTTGATTCGCATCTTAGAATGTAACCAACACATACTGGTAGCTCATCACCTTCGAACTACAGGAAGGCATAAGAACCATATTCTACTTTCCAACCATACTGCAGTGCATCTAAAGTGGACGGTATGGGTGCAAAGGAATTCCGCCACAAATGGTCTATATAGGATGATCTAATGATGCAATTCGCATTTGCAAGGTGGCAATCTGCAAGCATCAAGGTTCAACAGTTTTTCTTGAATTCTTCCTTTCGATCTATTGTAGTGTATTATGTTGTAAATAAATGCAGTCGAGCCTCGTTCACTGAAGAGATGCCAGAAAGTCCATTGGCTTTCGTTGTACATAATTTGCAAACGAATTTCACGATTTTGTTGAATGTCGAATGATAATAGTCGCAGGTAGGATCTGTCAGTGCTGCAAAAGCTCTATGCATTTCCGTATTTTCTAAATTGATTGCATATGTTTTGACTTTCCCGAATTCATAAAATGAAGAGTTGAAATCACATCCTGTAAATGCGTAGAATAATGGTAATCCATAATGCATTATAGTCCTGGAGCCCGTGTACAAAAATTGCAACGATTTCGGGTACTTTCTTTATATTGTCATTCGATTTTACCCACATTGTGCAGATACGTTTGGGGTGTTAGCTGGCTAGGTAGCGGTGGGGGTAGTTGCTAAGGGGTTGCAAATAAATGAAAAAAAAAATATTGTGTGTACATAAGATCACACGATAGAAGTGAAAACTTCAACAAGCGGGGTCATCCTTTGTCAGAATTTCGGTGCGAGTTTTCGTTGCAGAGATACGGGCGATAAACGATTTTTCCTCCAAAATCCCCCCTTAAATTAGAGCCCCGGTCCCCCCATATGGTCTAAGGTGGCCCTCCATGGGGCACACGCACCTTTAAAATTTCGATCCTGTACCTCTTCCCGTTCTCCAGAAATTAATTATTTTAGTTTTTCATTCTCCCCCCTCCCCTGGCCAAACGGGGGGTAGGGAAGGGGGGGTGGTACGGGATCCCGTTTTCGTCCAGGATCTTCTTTTTACACCGGCTAAATCCCCTGAAAATTTCAGCTATACGGTAACATGCCATACATCCGAGCGTGACGGCACCGTGCGTAATGCGTGACGCGTGACGGTTTTACCGAATTCAATCCCCAGGGAAAAAACGCAAAACGCGCCTAAAGAAGTTTTCACTTCAAAAAATTAGTGTTCCTTTTAAAAAAATTTGGTGTGTGCTTAAGAACGCACGACAGAAGTGAAAATTTCAACAGTCGGGGTCATCGTTTGTCAGAATTTCGATCCGACCCTTCGTTGCAGAGATACGGGCGAAAAACGGCTTTCCCCCAAAATCCCCCCTTAAATTAGAGCCCCCGTTCCCCCCCGTATGGCCCACCATGGGGCGCATCTACCATAAAAATTTCGACCCCGTACCTCTTCCCGTTCTCCCGGAATTAATTATTAGTTTTTCTTTCTCTCCCCTCCCCTGGCCAAACGTGGGGGGTACGGGGTCCCTTTTTCGTCCAGGATCTTCTCTTTACCCCGGCTTAGTGTTGTAAAATTTCCGGAAATATATTCTACGGAAATATTTCCGGAAATATTTCGGGAAACATTGGAAATATTTGTAAACATTGGAAATATTGGAAATATATATTAAATGTCAAAACTATCATAAAAAAACAACAAAAACTACAAATTTTGTTACAAAAAGTAGCAAACGTAATACATAGGAAAATATAAATATTTCTATTGCAGTGACTGAGGATTATTACAGTATAAACATATAAATTATGAATAAAACTTGCGTGTAGGAATTTCCGGAATACTTGAAATGAACGCCAGTCGAGAAAGGGGCATGTCTTCGTCGCTGTCTTCCTCTTCATTTAATGTTGGTGTTATTTGGCCTTGAGGCCCTTAAGTATTTACAAAAATATCTTCATCAGCGAGCCCTACAACATCATTTTCATCATCTGACACTTCCACTGTATTATCATCAGGACTTCCCTCCTGCCAGTCAACTTCCTCGCTTATATTTTCATCAGTAATGTCTTCACCATTTTCTGTATATTCGTCAAAAACATAAATAGATCTGCTACCGCTATCCATTTTTCGTAGTAAATTTTGATTATGAGACACATATAGCAATTTAGCTGCTCGTTCGTTGGTTAGCCTATTCCCCTTTTTCGAATGAATGTGACTGTAGGTGCTGAAACTTCGTTCAGTAGCTGCCGAAGCAGTACATGCCGCCACTTTGGATAAAGAAGTTGAAGAACAAAGTCCTTTCCATCTCGGGTTATTAAGGCTGCTCTTCCAAATGAAATCTTTGCAAAAAAGTTTACCACGTTTGCAACGGTATTCTGCAATTTCGTCAATAAGATCTTGGGGTCTAAGATTCAGCTTATTTTTTCCAACGTTGCGTATACATTCAATGGCGGAGGGAATTTGTGATTCATCAAGGTGGGCCCCTTGGGATTTTGGGTGTAGTAAATATGCAGCATAATGGATGGGAAGAACAAAATCTTTTTTTGTTTTAGCTATTAACTCCATTAATGTAGTTTTTTCCTCTTCATTGAGCGGGGATGACGGTGAAAGATTTTCTTGAATCACATTTTTTGTCACTAAAATCCTTAACAGCGAAGTGCATGGTGTAGTAATCACCTTCTATGATTTTTAACCATTTACAAATGGGTTGAAAAATGTTGATTAGGTTTACAATTTGTTCCCAAAATACATCATCGTCTAGGATCCACTGCCTTACCAATTTATTAATAATTTGTGCTCCCTCTTGGCTAATAGAAAGGCCTTGCAAACTGAGCTTGGTGTTATAGATACTATTTAAACAATGTAGAATCGATGACCAGCGTCTCTTTACGGGCAACTGGACAGCGCCTGCTTTTGGTTCTATATTTTTGTTTTCAGTTTGTTTCTGTCTTAATAATTCATACAAAACTTGTTAGTTTCCAATATGATTGGCTATTTCTGTCACTTTAGCTATTACAGACGAAACACTGTTGAGTTTAAGCATATCGATGCACAACAAATTGAGTGCATGTGAAAGACAACCATACGCGATTATATTGTACTTTGTAGTTAAAATGTTTCCAGCTGCTCGCATATTTTTCGCATTATTCGAAACAAAACCGAAAAACTTTTCGGGTCCGTATTTTTCAATCTGCTTTCCCATCTCTTCAGCTATATATTGTCCAAGCCACAAGTAGCGGTGACGGTGTAGTTACTATACAGTTAATAACCCCTTGGTTTCTGATATTGCTCCATCCGTCACTCTGCAGCCCTAGAACTTCACTTTCATGGATTTTTAATTCTACCTTCTGCTTTACTTGCTCAAATTCAGAATCCAACTTTGTAACGGACAGTTTGTACCGTCGCGTCGGCGTTATTTATGATCACTGATCACTTAATGATCCGGGTGGCATCAAATGCGACAAAATACCAAAGTTTACATTTTTCGCCGGTGCGAAGCTTGGTTTTGACGAAAATATGACATATTTTTTAAAATAAAATTACAAGAATTATTTGTTTAACGTCCGATTAACATGTAATATGAAATATTTCCAATGTTTCCAATATTTCGAGTATGTCTTTGGAAATTTCCAATGTTTCCATTTCCATGGAAATATTTCCGATGGAAATATTTCCATTTACAACACTACCCCGGCTACATCCCCTGAAAATTTCGGCCCTCTACCTATACGGGAACATGCCAGTATAAGGAGCGTTACGTTACATATCCGAGCATGACGCGTGATGCGTGACGGCTCGGTCTCATTCAACCCCCACAAAAAAAAATTGCAAAACGCGCCTAAAGAAGTTTTCACTTCAAAAAATTTGGTGTGTGCTTAAGACCGCACGACAGATGTGAAAACTTCTATATGCGGGGTCATCGTTTGTCAGAATTTCGATCCGAGCGTTCGTTGCAGAGATACGGGCGAACAACATTTTCCCCCCAAAATTCCCCCTTAAATTTGAGCCCCGGTCCCCCCGAATGGCCTAAGGTGACCCTCCATGGGGCGCACTTACCATAAAAATTTCGACCTCGTACCTCTTCCCATTCTCCCGAAATTAATTATTTACGCTTTTTCATCTCTCCCCTCTCCTGGCCAAACGGGGGAGGTACGGGGTCCTGTTTTCTTCCAGGATCATCTTTTTACCCCGGCTACATCCCCTGAAAATGTCAGCCCTCTATCTATACGGGAACATGCCAGTAGGAGGAGCGTTACGTTACATACCCGAGCATGATGCGTGATGCGTGATGCGTGACGGCTCGGTCTCATTCAACCCCCGCAAAAAAAAACGTAAAACGCTCCTAAACAAGTTTTCACTTCAAAAAATCGTGACGGGAATCAGTCCCGGGCAGCACAAAACTTTTATCAACGGAAAATTACGTTTAATAATGATCATTGAACATTGTCAGCTAGCCGGGGAGTGGTGGGGTACTTGTCAGCTAGGGGTGCGAATGAGTCCGAAAATGAGAATTTTCAAAACGATGTCGGGCAACTTGAAATTTGGGTGGCTACTAATATTTTATATATATGATTCACGAAAAAAGGTGCCAGCAGCTGGTATGTCGGTGGAAAAGTTGTCAGCTGGGGTCACAAAACGTTCCGAGCGTAGACGCGCTGTTAGGTGGCGCGCACGACCATTACTGCATCAGCTGACAATTTTTCCACCAACATACGAGCAGCTGATAAATTTATTCAAACATTAGTATCCAATTAAATTACAAGTTTCCCGAAATCATTATTGATGATTTAATCATGAAAAACATGCAGGGGGCAATCTCGATTTAACAATTTCAGTTCTACATAATCAGAAATTCATTTAACTATCTGGATTAAGTACTGCTTATAGAATGCATTATATACTGTGCTACATAAATTAATAGTAAGCAATTTTACTATACAAAATCGTATTATTTATTATTTAAAAAATAATAAATCATCTTAACATGTCGGTATTTAGTCTCAATCTTCGTCATCAGCATCTTCTTCGTCATTATCAGAGTCTTCAATCTCATGTTCGATTGGTAAAAGATCGTCATCAGGCTGTTCTTTGACATTTGGAAAAATAAGTAATTGATCGTATAAAAATGATTAATATTTTATGGCATGACAAATTCAAATAATTTAAATAAACACCTTTAGTATTGTCGGCGTCTTGAGAGATCATTTCCACAGTCGAGAGTAATTGGTCGCCATTTGCAGGTGTATTTACCTTCCTCTAGCTGCCATCCATAATCCGGTGGGTCCAATGTGGACGGAACTTGCTTGTGCGCGTTACTCCAAATCCTCGATATGTAGATGGTCCTCAATAATTGCTGTTTTAATTCAGAGTATGATGGTGGCTAGAGGGATGCGTCGAACTTCTTATCAGGCAATGTAAATTCGTTGTTATATTTTCCTAGTTTATATACTTTCATAAAGGTCGCTACACGTGCATCATTAAACTGCCTGATGACGATCTTTTACCATTCGAACATGAGATTGAAGACTCTGATGCTGGCCAAGATTGAGACTAAATATCGACACATTAAGATGACTTAATAGATTTTTAATAATAAATAGGACGATTTTGTATACGTAGTAAATTGTTTTTTATTAATTTACGTACTACAGTATATATTGAATTATAATTAAGCAGTAAATAATTATCCATTGATATTTAAGTGAATTTCTGATTATGTAGAACTGAAGTTGTTAAGTCGAGATTGTACCCTGTATGTTTTTCATGATCAAATCATCAAGAATGATTTCGGGAAACTTGTACTTTAGTTCGATACTAATATTTAATGTAATATTTACGAAAAAAAGTATCAGCTGCTCGTATGTTAGTGGAAAAATTGTCAGCTGCTGCATTAAAGGTCGTGCGCGTCAGCTATAACAGCCCGTCTACGCCCGGAACATTTTGTGACCCCAGCTGACAAATTTTCCACCGACATACGAGCAGCTGACACTTTTTTTCGTGAATCATAGATAAAATATTAGTAGCCACCCAAATTCGAAGTTGCCCGACATCGTTTTGAAAATTCGCATTTTCAGACTCATTCGCACCCCTAGCTAACAAGTACCCCACCTCCCCCCCGCTAGCTGACAATGTTCAATGTTCATTATTGAACATAATTTTCCGTTCATAAAAGTTTCGTGCTGGCCGAGACTGATTCCCGTCACGATTTTTTTTTTCATTTGTTTGCAACCCCTTAGCAAATAGCCCCACCGCCACCTAGCCAGCTGACACTCCAAACGTATCTGCACAATCTGGGTACAATCAAATAAAAATATGAAGAAACTACCCGATAATCGTTGAACTTTTGTACACGGGCTCCAGGACTATTATTAAGTCAACATAATTCTCCCAGTGACTCTCAGACTCATACATCTATCAAAGATTAAAAATTAAAAGATCTGCCAGTAAGACAAAGCGAATAAAATTAAAAAGAGATGAAACAACCTCTGCGTTAAAGGGACAATCGGGCATTCTCGGAGACGGTTGGCCACAGTCACCGATTTCTGACTGTTACGATCGAGCACGTGTCGTGTGGTCAGTATTTAGCACATTTGCCCTTTTGGTTCATTGCTTTGTTTAATGTCAAAGTCAAAATTGCTATTCTTGGTTTAATCATAGAGTAGTAATTTTTGGTTTAATGTTGAGTATTATTGAGTTGAAATTTGCTTTTGTGGTTAACAATATTTCTGTTGTGTGGCGGTATAGTAATTAATTAATAATTCGAAGTTTCACATTTTGCTTAAAATGGAAAATATGAGAAGTGGAAAAAGTGGAATTAATTGCAATTACAAGAACTGTAAAAACACTTATTACAATTCCAAAGAAAGGCTGCACTTTTTTTATAGTGCCTATAGATGATTTTTTTTTTATTTTTTTTTATGGCAGTGGCACACACACTAAAGGGAGACCCTATGGCGCTCGACGAGCGGTGTGTGTGCGAAGATGTTGATTGACATGGCTCTTGAATATTTGTAAGTTGTAATTAGTGGGAAACAGATGTCCTGGGAGTGAGTTCCACAGTGATGCAGTGCGCCAGACAAAGGAGTTCATGTAAAGCGATATTCTAGGTGTTTCCAGTTGTACGACGAACTGGTGCGTTCTTGCCGTCTGTCATGACTGTCTGACAGGAGCTGCCAGGGGCGGGATGAGGCGGACCAAATCCTGGGAACATCTGCCGTGAAAGTATCTGTAAAACAGAGATATCTCGGCTACATGTCCGCGGTGTTCCAGACTATCTAGGTTCTGGGTCAACTCCGGGTCGCCGACGAGACGCACAGCTCTCTTCTGAATGGAATCCAGCAGCTTTAGGGTGTGCTTTGGTGCGGCACCCCAGATATGTGAGCAATATTCTAAGCACGGTCTTATTTGCGCTTTGTAGAGCAAGAGCAACTGCTGCGGTGTATAGAGTATTTTGTTGCGAAATAGCGCACCAAGCTTCTGGGAGGCTGATTTTGCGATGTTAGCAACGTGGTCATGCCAGGACATATTGCTGTTGACCGAGATACCCAGCAGTCCGATTGACGAGGATGAAGGAATGGTCGACCCTGCCATAATGATGTCAGGGCCCGCTGTATTGGCCCTCTTGGTAAACATGGCTGCTTGGGTCTTTGTTGCATTGAACTGGACCAAATTTCGTTCGCCCCAAGCTTGAACCCTCTCCAGGTCTTGATTAATTGCTGTAATCTGCTCCTGTCTGCAGTGATGATTCTCAGTCGCTGGTAAGGGTTTTTCTGATCTAAAGTGGGAGACAAGGGTACTGTCATCTGCAAAACTGTAAACAGGACTATTTGTTTCGGTCAGCAGGTCATTAATATAGATGAGGAACAGAGTTGGAGAAAGTATTGCGCCCTGAGGCACGCCCGTGTTGATGGTGAATGTGTCCGAGATGTGTCCATCGACTGCAACGTACAGAGATCGGCTCTTAAGGAAACTGGCAAGCCAGCTGCAGAGAGAGGCTGGCAGTCCGAAGGACGGTAGTTTGTTGAGCAGTCCGTCATGCCAAACTCTGTCGAATGCCTTTGAAATATCCAACGCAATCGCTCGAGACTCTCCGTAGTTCTCAATTGCCCTACTCCATATATGAGTGACATAGGCCAATATATCTCCTGTCGATCTCTCTTTGCGAAAGCCGTATTGATTGTCGCTGATTATTTTGTTGTTCTCGAGGTACTTGAGTAGTTGCTGATTGACTACACGTTCCATGACTTTGGAGATTATTGGAAGCAAAGCAATTGGACGATAGTTTGAGGGCGTGGTTTTCTTGCCTTTTTTTGGAACAGGTTGCACTCGAGCGACTTTCCAGGTAATTAGGTAACTTTGCAGTATACTAGTATACTTAAACTCGAGCTTAAGCTAACGAAAAATGAGGCAGAGACAACAACAAAGATGTGCTTATGACGTCATAATACACATGAATTGTTACGTCACACCATGCATGGTATATCTATATATACAAAACTAAAACTGGTATAGCTCTTGTAATATTCATCTTTAGCGGAAATAAAAAAATACATATCGATTTTTTTTTTTATTTTCTTATTATTATTTTTTTGATTTAATTTTTTTTTACGGTTCTATAGTTTGCAATAAAAAATAATCAGTTTAATTTCTCAGAAAACTTCGTAATTTCCCTACAGCCAGAGAAATTTTCTTCCACAATGGTTGTTTCTCTCCGCAAGGAGATGTGAGTAAGTATTTTTCAGGGTAAAGATAATAGACTGTTCTGCCAGTAGGTCCCTTTTCTCTTGTATAAACCCCAAAAGTGAGCATGGTTGAAGGGGAATAACTACGGTTTTTTTATATAAAACCTAAATCTTGTAATGTTTATGTAATTTTATTTATACTTTTAAGTAATTCTCTTTTGAATGACCAATAACTAGCCAATTGTCTAAGTAGAGTACAGTTTTTATACCCTTTAATTTTACATATCTTACAACTGGTTTCAGTTTTGTGAAAAGATATGGAGCTGTACATAAACCAAATTAATGAAACACAATTAAATTGGTATAGTACGTTGCAAAAAAACGAATCTTAACAACTTTTTTTTTGACTACTGTGCATAGGGATAAGGAAACATGCATCTTTAAGAGATCAGTTTTCCCCAAGACTGCGTATTTTGAAATTTAATATTTTGCCGTCCTATGTAGTCTTCTACTTTGCTAACCGGAGTGGTGTCCTATTGAAAGGGATTTTATAATCCTGTACCCACTCTATTATTGAACTGTTTGCCTTTTTTCTCTGCTAATTTTGAACGTATAATCCTAGTTCAGACGGTTGGCTAATTAAATTATTGAAAGGGAGGGCTAAGGCACTAATCTCACGGACTATAGTTGTTTCTGTAATTGATACAGTAGTTGTCTTGGCAGGATTTAGTACTCTCTTCGAGATTTAATTTCTCTATCATACTGTTTTTTATTTTTTTTATCTTTAGTCCTTTTAATAACTTTTAATAAATAATTGTCCCGTCTAAACTATCTGAGTATGTAGTTCTGGCCTCGCAGGTGTGATTTCGTCGTTTTTTTTTTTATCCTACACCTACACAGCTAGGTGGTCGTTACTTTGTTCAGGACCATTTGGTGCTTCTGATGTTGGTAAGTCTTGATAGTCTTGATTTGGCTAAGTTATTTCCTCAGCTAGCGTGAGAGGATCTTCTAATGCATTTGCAAATGCAAAAGAGTTTCCTTGGTTTTGCTACTTATGATTTCGATTGCTTCTGCAACTGCAACGATCTGTTAGCCTATTTACAGCATCTGCAAATGCTGCAATTTCTGTTTTTGAACAGAAAAATAGGTTCATGAATATGTTCACTATCTGCAACTGCAATTGCAGACAGTGGGTACGATCGATTGTATCTGCTAATACAACGAACTATTCACCTTTTTGCTTGCTGTTTAACCCTGGTTATGCTTTCGACTGCATCTGCAAATGCAACGATTTTTTAGCATATTTACAGTATCTGCAAATACTGTAAAATCTGTTTTGAATAGAAACCAAGAGTGTAATAATTCGCTACCTCCAATGCAATGATTTTATGTAAGAGGGTTGCAATAGTATGGTGGTTATTTGTTTTTGTACCTGCAAATACATAGCACTATACCGTTTTATTTTTGTCAGTACATATATCCTTTACATCGGCAAATGTAGGGATATAGTGTGCCTCTAACTACTTTTACATAATATACCTACTAGGGTGGAGGCTGTTGGGAGCCCTTCACATCTGCAAATGTGAAGGCCAATTTTAGTTAAAGTTATTCGCATCTGCAAATGCGAATTTGTAAATAGGTATTATTGTTAGTTATTAACATCTCCTGCAAGCAATGTTTACTCCCATTTTTTCCCTCACCGGACGGCTCATGTCAACACGAATTGTTTAAAAATAATGCGTTCCGGTATTACATTGCTTCGACAAAGCCGAACGATAACATTCCGCCTTTTTCCCTTAATTTTGGGTTAGTTTTGGTTAGCACTTTTAGTTCTTGTTGATTGAGCCTCCGTTGCGAGCAAAGCCAACGGAGAGCCATGCAAGCTATAATAATACCCAACTTGGGATTTAGTCGCTCGTAAATTATGCGTCAGCTTGCCTTTGTGGCTAGTTTTTAGAGGTTAATTTCGTGAGAAAAGGACACTCTTCGACTTACTCAAAATTTTAATTTTTTATTTTATTTTTATTTTTTTGAAAAGTATTTGTTAATACAGTAATAGCAATAATTACAATATACATAGTCCTTATTCCTCTAGACAGTGTTTTTGAACACTGGTATTGAGGATAATTGCATTTTAGTAATAATAACGGTATGATTTCCTATAAACTATCTAGTATTGTGGCTATGAATATCAGAATATCCTTTGAAAATATTATGATAATATTTTAATTTTGAGTTTTATTTATTATCCTGTAAATAAGTTTATTCTGTTCAAATTTTAATACCTTATGTAATTGCCATACTCTTAAATTTTCATATAGATCTGCAGTATGAGTCAGTGGATCATAATTAAATATAACTTTGTTTTTTGTTTTGCAATGTTTGCATCGAATCGAATTGTAGTTTATAGTCTCACATGTGCCCCATACGGGGATCAAATATCGAAAAACGAATGATACGAAGGCATTATAACCATTTGTTTCTATTTTTATATTCCTTTATATGGTATAAACGTTTTATTCTATGTAAAACATTAATAAATGTGCAGGATGACCGGTATATATTTCCTCCTTTTGATTGTGTTATGTAAACACTTTTTGTGATTGAATAGTATATTTCTTTGGTAGGATGTACGATTAGACGAGATTACTAGAGAACGGTTCGAATAGCTCGTATCGTTAACTGTTGCTTATTACTTATATTCATTTCGATATTTTTCAATTCCGAATATATTGTTTGATTCTGTGTAATTGTGCAAAGACGACAAATAAATGTAACAATGTTTTGTCATGCCCTCGTATATAAATAACAGTTTGTTAGTATAATTCAAATCGCAGTGAGTACATTTAATTTTTGTTTACTGCTTCATTCGCATTTTTGACTGTAACCCGTTCGCACTCTATTTTATTCTAATAAGTATAGTTAGTTTTAGAAGTTTGAGAGTATTTTCCATTTCAATTTTATTAAGTAAAAAAAATAAGGGTTAAAAGTGTCATATTTATTCATAATACTCAGTTTAGTATTATACACATTTAGTTTGCTTTTATACAAGAGATTCTGTTTTTATATATTTAAGATAACCAGGTGTTTATGTATATTTGAAATTTTGGCATATAATCTTATATGGACTCACCCCTTGATTCGCTTCTCCCGATGCATATTGCCCCCTTTTTTCGCCTCCTTTGCGAGCAAGACGTATCACTAACACTTCACTATACTAGAAATACGATTTCTAGGCATTTTTCTTCTTAAAACCAAAAGAAAGAACCGATTTACGGATTCTTGCTTGTCACCGACCGGTACAAAATTGTAATGACGCATCAAGGCGATGCATGAGCTCGAGCGGCTAGCCAGGGTCGGCTGAATCACCATGTTTTTAGATAACTTCTTTAAAAATTGTACCGATTGGGAAAAAGTTGTATACTACAAAGTGTAATGAGGGATGGCGGAGATGCGAAGGATAATAATTTAATCACATAAGACAAGGGATACACTGCAATTTCTGCTCCTGATTTACTTACTAATGTAATAATTTTTTTAGAGATGCACTTTATATCAAATTTATCTTATTAAAACGCGACACAGAAAACACAAAAAATGACAAAAAATTTATTCGTGATGACAGTTATTGAAGTTTTATTTGTAAGGTAGTCCGACCATCACCGATAAGGCTAATCGCCAAATGTTTGTTTGCTTTTAAAATCGAGCCTTTTTTTATTGGCTTGCAGCCATATTTTATATCATTTCATTTACGTCACAATGCAGTAGAAACTAACCATGATTCTAAATGTTTTTACCTTACCTATATATTATAATGAAGGTAAGGTAAAAAAATATGTATTACCTAAACCATAGTTAAAAGAGGCCAAAATTGATTAAATGCGTAATTGTAAAAAAAGCTATTTAACTTCTCATTAAAATAGAAATTGGGATTAAGCCGGTCCTGTCTACTAATAATAAAAGGCAGTAAAGAAAATGGCAACATCGCTATCACCAAAATAAAATTATAAGCGACAACGCCGGTTTACTACCAATTTAAAGGGACGAGGTCAATGAAAGAGGTATTGAAACAACAAAGGAAATTCGCCGGCTGTCCTCTTTTAATATTTCTACTCTTTGCATCTATGTTGGGGTTTGGAACCTTCGGCAACATGCACTAAAACGGAGTTTTACCCACAATACCGAAACATAATTATTGCACTCGACGCGCGTT
>JAEQML010065463.1:0-20954 GCA_016904865.1 Pissodes strobi
AAACGTATCGAACTGATTAAAGGTATTAAAATAAGTAACTATAAACACCAAAAAAGGCCAAAACTAGCACATTTTGGTGTTTATTGTTACTTTTGATTAGTGTTGGTTAGTTATTCAATCAGCCTTCGGTTAGTTTTAGCTAGTTTTAATTTATTTCATTCATTTAAACCGGATCCGATACGTTATAACCAATTTAAAGGTTTTGGTTTTGGTTAATTGCCAAAATTCGGTTAATTAAAGTTAGCTTATTCTTATCTTGATATTTTTAATATGTTCCGATATGTTTTAGCCCTTTCTGGTGCTTTTGGTTAGTTTTGGTTAGTTGTTGAATCACCTGTAATTTTAGTTAGTTTTAATTTATTTTAAACATTTTAACCAGTTCTAATACGTTATAAACAATTTTAGTGTTTTTGGATATTTTTGGTTAGTCACCAAAATTCGGTTAATTTCGGTTAGTTTTAACTTACTTCAATATTTTTAATCTACTTCGATACATTTTAGCCTGTTTTGATGCTTTTAGTTACTATTGGTTAGTTTTCGTTAGTCGTTCAATCAACGTTCGGTAAAGTTCAGTTAGTTTCAATTTATTTTATCATTTGGACTGCTTCCGACAAGTTATAAGCATTTTTTGGTTAGTTTTGGTTAGTCATCAAAATTCGGTTACTTTAGGTTAATTTTAACACTTCAATATTTTTTATCTATTTCGATACGTTTTAGCCCGTTTTGTTGTGTGGTTACTTATGGTTAGTTAGTCAATCAACTTTCGGTAAAGTTCAATTAGTTTTAGTATATTTTGGTCATTTGAACCGGTTCCAATACGTTATAAGCAATTTTAATGTTTTTGGTTAGTTTTGATTAGTCGCCAAAATTCGGTTAATTTGAGTTGGTTTTAACTTACCTTAACATTTGTAATCTGTTCTGATACGTTTTAACACGTTCTGATGCATTTAGTTACTTTTGGTTAGTAATTTAATCAACTTTCGGCTACTTTCAGTTAGTTCCAAATTATTTTAGTCACTTGAAAACGTTTCTGATTCGTTATACCTAATCAAATTTAATGTTTGTGGTTTGTTTTCGTTAGCCGCCAAAATTCAGTTCGTTTTAGTTAGTTTTAATTACTTTATTTTTTGTAACCTGTTCCGATGCGTTTTAGCCCGTTTTGGCGCTTATAGTTAGTTTGGGTTAGTGGTTCAATCAACTTTCGGTTAGTTTCAATTAGTTCCAATTTATTTTAGCTATTTAAATCGGTTCCGATACGTTATAATCAAATTTAATGTTTTTGGTTAGTTATGTTTAGTCGCCAAAATTCGGGTCGTTTTGATTAGTTTTAGCTTATTTTAATTTTTGTAACCTGTTCCGATACGTTTTAGCCCGTTTTGGTAATTTTGGTTAGTTTTGGTTAGTCGTTCAATAAGCTTTCGGTTAGTTTCAGTTAGTTCCAATTTATTTTAGTCATTTGAACAGATTACGATACGTTATAATCAAATGTAAGTTTAAATAAACAAACTAACACGATCTCTCACGCGTATGACGTCATGAATGTGGCAAATGTAGCTTGCACTTTTTCACAATTTGATGTCCTATACTAGGAAAACAGAAAATTTTCAATGTTAAAAGTACAATTGATGTTGAGGAAAACGTATCAGAAGGAAAGTCGGTTGGATATCGGCGAGGGGCAAACCGCGCTCTGAAATCAGTGTACAAACCATTTGCAATCCATGAAATCACATTGCAATCTTGTAATCATATTTTGAAATCACTTGAAATCTTTTGTAATTATTTGAAATCTGTGAAATCTGTGAAATCTGTGTGCATTCCCTTGAAATCTGATTGCAATCCTTGAAATCTACCTGTATTCCTTGAAATCCATATTGAAATCAGTGTGCAATCTCTGTGTGTAACCTGTATTGAATATGTAATTTTTTGGCCATCTGGCAACATTGCGGGCCACTCGGCGGGCCTTCACAAAACGTATTAAAAATACCAGTATCGCCGGTAATTCCCCGAGTAATTCCCATACCCTGTTAAAGAAAATTTAGTCCAGCTCTCGGTCCAGCTTTTTTATATTATACGAAGTGACTGTTATTGTTTTATTGCGTTACTCCAGGCGTTACTTTTGTGTTGACTTGAATGAAGTTTTAATTATTTTATAGTGGTGATATCACATAAAAAGGTAAGAATTTTTTTTAAACTAAGTTTCACTTGGTATCAGAAGGAGGCTTCTATTTTAAGCTATGATAACAATAGTAGGTATTACTATAAATTGTCTAAGACTTGGCTAAACATAAATATGTATTTATACTTAGGTCAATTATTTAAGTCTCGATTTAAGCATAGGCATGAATGTAGAACTTATATTACTTAAATAGATTGTTATACAAACCTAACCTGAAAAATATAAAATAATATGTCAGCTCACAAACACAAACTGTTACTTTGCCGAATTTCATTAAAACTATTAAAATTAATAGATATTTAATTTTCAAATTTTTTTTTTGGGGGGTATAAAATACAAAAAATTTATGGGTATTTAATTTGAGATTTCAGTTTCAGTATATATATTTTAGAAATTATTTCTTAGACTTTTTACTTCCTTCGCAAGACAAAGTAGGATACCTACTATAATAATTATAAAATATATATTACCTAGTATATTACCTATTAATATACAGGGTGAGTCATTGATAGGGGCATATCAATGACTGACTCACCCTGTATAAAAATTAACTTTCGATAGTTTTGTTTTTGTATCTCTAGATCATGAAAAGCATAGTATCTCACTCGGTATCTCATTTTGGTCATTCTGTCTGTTGTGTTGACGAGATAGCATAGAGGGACACCCGAGAGGACACCATTGCTGTAAATGAAGTTCAAAATGACTTTGTGTTTCCTAGGGAAGAAAAAAAATTATATAGACATCCAAAATCCAATAACACCATGGATCGAGATTTAGACAACCTGTGTTGTGTAGAAACAGCTCTAAAAGATGCACTTAATGAGGCTAACAAAATTGGTTTACTATCACAAAACAGGATTCTTTATCTATCGACCTGGTACCAAAAAAGCCTGACGAAATAATCAATATGAAAACTGAGAGCGAGAATGAGAGTGACACCGATGATGACATAATTGTAGAAAAACATGATTTTGAAACAACACACATTATTGAAACTGAAACTGCACAAGAAAATAGGGACGGGACGTTGAAACTAAAGGATTTCTCAGCTAAAATTAAAGGCACTAATATTGATGAGAGTTCTCCTTACTTAAAAGTTAAGTTAGACAATAAGGACGTTATAATTAAAAAAACCGCTTTTTGCTAGTTACTCGATGAAAATTCGGGAAGATTAAGCAATGATAGATTAAGAAGATTTTTATCAAATAATAAAGGTTCGATTAAAGGTCATAAGAAAAAAAAAGCGTCCGATGCAAATGTAAGTTATTTACCTAAAAAAATAAAATAAAAAAGATACAAAGAGGTAAAAAAAGAGTCGGACGACAGTTCGGATGAAGAAATAAGTTCACCTGAATTAAACGATTCGACAGACACATATCCTTCAATTCCGACTGTAAGAGTGATGTAGATCTTCACTCGAGTTATCAGCAGGAAATTTTATTAGGAAGGTATTATGCTGTTGTATATGATCAGCAATGATATATAGGAAGAACAACAGAAAAAATTGGCTCAGACACATACAGGGTAAAATTTTTGAAACTTACTTTAGATTTTCCCAAAAGTGAAGACATTGATGTGGTCTCGTCAAAATATATCTTTTATGGTCCAATAACTCTAATTGGAAATGGGCCTTTTATTTTGAATAGAGAAGAACTTTTAAAAATTAAAAAAGAGTATAAATTGGCGAAACAAACACTCAGGTATTCCAATTTTTACTTTTTGTTGTATTAGTCGATATGTAGGTACATCTAAGCATATTTACATATTTCATATTATTGCTGATAGAGTCGTGACGAGAAAATTCTGGGACAAAAGAATATTCCTCGGAATATCCTGTCAGCACCTAGACTATTAGAGAAAAAAAAACAAAAAAAAACCTTAGTATCAGCTATATTCATTTATGGTATCAGGTAATCTCTCGGTTAATCTAGTAACCTCTATTAAGGTGCCACGAGAAGTGCAAAGTTTTTTTAGTTGTTATGACTTGTCACCGTTTTACGAGCCCTTTTACGTTCAAACTAGGTATTTCCATGGTAATGACGTGAATTTTTCTAAATGTATTTCTTGTAGCCTGGGAGATGCTTGTCTTAGAATTTTCTCGGCACCACTGTATGTACAGGGTGATCCCCTATAATGTCGCCCCCCTTTAACTTTTTTATTTTAAGGGTCTCAAAAAAATTAAAAGTATGGTTATGTAGGTATTGAAAAATACTTTTTTTCTGCGTATAAAAAATACTGGAAAAATTATCAGTATACAGGGAAAACCAAAAAGTTAATTTTTTTAAAATGGAACACCCTATATATGAATTTATTTTTGCCGATTCCTCGTAAAATTCTAAGCATATTTTATAGATGAACTTATACCTCTAAAGTTAGTAGTTTCACAGCTATAAACAGTTGAAAATCGGTACTTCGGCTACTTTTCACCTTGGTAGCAAAGAGGTCATTAGAGATGGAGTAAAATGAATTTCACATTCCTATCTTAATTTTCCAAGAGCTATCTGATGGTGCTAACTTATGGTACCTACCGAGGTACCAGATTTGGTACCCATGGTACCGCCTGCCAGTTAGTACCGTCAGATAGCTCTTGAAAAGTTAAGATTGGAATGTGAAATTTATTTTACTCCATCTCTAATGATCTTCTTGCTACCAAGGTGAAAAGTAGCCAAAGTACCGATTTTCAACTGTTCATAGCTGTGAAACTACTAACTTTAGAGGTATAACATCATACATAAAATATGCTTAGAATTTTACAAGGAATCGAAAAATAAATTCATATATAGGGTGTTCCATTGAAAAAAAAAACTTTTTGGTTTTCCCTGAATACTGATCATTTTTCCAATATTTTTTATCCGCAGAAAAAAAGTATTTTTCAGTACCTACATTACCATACTTTTATTTTTTTTTGGGACACATAAAATAAAAAAGTTGTAGGGGGGCGACATTATAGGGGATCACCCTGTACAGGGTGGCTCGAATTCGTGCCTATGTATGGAGAACTCGAAAACCGTCAGAGATACAGTGTCGGTCAAATTAAGGCAAAATTGCGCATTTAGGTGCCTAGCAATATGCCGTTTAGAAAGTTTTAAAATTCCCAGTATTACCGGAGATATCCGGAAAAAACCGAAATTTTGAAAATTCGTTTTAGTTTTTTCCTGGGCTTATTTAAAGACGGAGTTTAAATTGAATTGCACTTTTGCATTGCCACTTTTTCCGCTCTATCTAATGATGGTACCCAGTTTGAAATCCGACGTTTCGTCTTCAAGGGATCATCATCAACTTTCTTTTTTTAAATACGAACTTTAATTTTTTTTAACGTTTTTCAGATGGTATTGGCGTTATTAATATGACTATGTGTTCTTATTTTTTTTATTTTTTTTTTATTTTTATTATTATTTTTCTAATTATATATTTTGCTTTGGCGTAATTTTAAATAATTTAAGGTAGGTACTTTTGAAATTTTTATATTCTATAAAAATATTTTATTTTGTTTTTTGTATTAAGTGGAAAAATATGAGCGTATTAAAAATAAAAAATAGTAAAATTATTTCTTACGAGAATATGGCCATGAACTACTACTGAAACAAGTTGCTTACTGCAAAGATAAAATATTTCCAACTTTTAACCAATTAAAAAAATTATTTAATAGAGAACATCAACAATAATTTATAATCATACTACGTGATACTATAGGAACTTTGTTGGAAAAACACCTATTAGAATTTTGCTTATAAATAAAATGCACTAAGCAACTTGTTTGAGTAATAGTTCATGGCCATATTTCCGCAAAAAAAAAATTACTATTTTTAATTTTTAATACGGGCTCCAATTTTCCACTTAATGCAAAAAACAAATAAAATATTTTTATAGATTATGAACATTTCAAAACTACCTACCTTAAATCATTTAAAATCACTCCAAATTGGTTTGGAGGATATGTAAAATAAAAATAATAAAAAAATAATAAAAATTTAAAAAATAAAAATGAAAAAAAAAAGTTCGTATTTAAAAAAAGAAAGTTGATGATGATCCCTTGAAGACGAAACGTCGGATTTCAAACTGGATATCATTGGATAGAGCGAAAAAAGTGGCAATGCGAAAGTGCAATTAGATTTGAAATCAGTTTTTAAATAAGCCCAGGAAAAAAATAAAACGATTTTTCAAAATTTCGGTTTTTTCCGGATATTTCCGTAAATACTCGGAATTTTCGAACTTTCTAAACGACATATTGTTAGGCACTTAAATGCGCAACCTTGCCTTAATTTGACCGACACTGTATCTCTTACGGTTTTCGTGTTCCCCATACATAGACACGAATTCGAGCCACCCTTCATCTAAGCATCTTTTCATATTTTATATTATTGTATTTTATAATATATTATTTTCTAGATTATTCTTGTTACCAGTTGTTTTTACTTGGGGTGATATTAGAATATATCATTAGGATTTTAATGTTATTTTGTTATGTATTTTATTTCATTTATAGTTGCCATAGAAAATGTAACTTTTCTAATAATGTGATATACTTATTTAATAAGTTTTGGTAAAAAACTGTCTAATTGGGATAATTAATAAACAGCTCTGAATAGTTTTTTGTTCTCTATTTTTGGGCTTAAAAAGATAGTATTACTTTAAATAATAGCTTACCTTAAATGTTTAAACATAATTTTTGTTTTAAATTGGCAGTATATTACATTATAAAATCAGAATATTTTTGTTTTATTCTTCTTTGCAATCCCTGCATTCTTTCTGTAATCCATGAATTCTCCTTGCAATCTATGCAATCTTCGCAATCCCATTGAATTCTTTGCAATCCCCTTGAAATCATTGTAATCCCAGCACAATCGTTGTATTCTTTTGTGAAATCCGTGAAATCCCTATTATTTTGAAATCAGTGTACAAATTTTGGACCGCGGTTTGCCCCTCGGATATCGGGCTAAGAAGTCCTAAATATTCACACGCGAACAGATTAATAAGTTTGATTCAGAAGCTAATAATGAAGGGATATTTAATGATGGAAATAGTATTGAAAACAAAATAACTAAGGATATTTTTATTTCTTTTTAGACTGTTTTATTTATGGGTAATTTTGGAGTTTTTCGTTGTGACGAATTAATAAAATTAACCGTTGATGATATAGAATATGTAGGATCAATTTTATTGAGAAATTACCCGATACGAAAACAAATGCAGAACGTATGTTCATTAACCCAAAACTAGATTATGTTGAACTTTATCGAAAATATGCTGCTCGTCTTTCCAGGGCACCATAAGGCGTTTCTTTTTAAAATATCATAGAGGAAACTGCGTCAACCAAGTTGTTGAAATAAATAAAATAGGATAAATATCTTGTTTAATAGCCTAATACCTTAATTTACCAGTGCTACAAACTACATTGGACATTGCTTCTTAAGGAGCAACTCTCCTTGCCGATGCGGGAGCCGATAACCACATGTTAAATGGTTATCCACAACTGTTGCTGAAGGTTTTATTGAAGATTCGGTAGAAAATAAAGCGAAAATTTTGAACAAAATACTAGATTGTGAAGTGTCAGGCCATAATCCCTAGGGTATTCAGACTAACCAGTCTTCTTCAATAAAAGGGTTAGAATGCAAACAAAAAAGCTGAAAACTCGTTATCTTCTGCAGGTATAAATATTAATGGTTGTAGTTAGCGTAATTCAGATAACTCTTTAAGCTTCGAATTCTTAGAGTCCGTTTGTATCCGTTTATAAATCGGATCCGTTCGGCTAATTAATTAAAACATATATTTAAACAATATTGCAAAGTAAAGGCCTGGTTTCTCTCACCATATTTCGGGCCGATCTGGTCAGAGGAACCAGGCCTTTACTTTGCAATATTGTTTAAATATATGTTTAATTAATTAGCCGAACGCATCCGATTTATAAACGGATACAAATGGATTCTAAGAATTCGAAGCGTAAGACGTATATATCTCCATTATTTTTGAAATTGAAAAAATATTCCGAACCAAAGTTGTTTGATTTCTTTTGCAATTTTCTTTTTAAACGTAATATAACACATTATTTAATGATTTTGCATTTTCTATTACATTTTGAATATTTTTTGTATAATATATCATGGTATCAAGATCTAACGGTTTTATAAATATGAAATACCATGATTTTTTTTTAATATAATTGCTTGCCTATTTCTATTTTTCAAGAATGATAATAACACTAGAACCGTATAGGGGCCATCTATAATAATTAATACACGGAAGATATTGCAAGAAACTGCATCTCTAGTAAATAAGAGAACGACAAAACAAAGAAAGGATCTTATTAAATTGCTTTATTTTCAAGAAAATCTATCAGAGACTGCGTCAGAGATATAAGGTGTGTACCACGAGGAAGTTTTAATCAATATCCAAATTATTTCAATAATGCTTTGTGGACCGATCAGGCGATTTTTTTCACTGCCCGTATTTATAATAGGAAAAACTATCATATTTGATTCGATGAAAATTCACAAGCTGTTGAGTCAATTGCATTTCAGGGACCTTGATGCGGCATTTTGGGGCATTATCCATGGAACTTTAAATGGGATAAGATATCTGAAACTTTTGGAAAATGAAACTGAACTATTTATCGATAAACTACCACTGCAAACCCGGCAAAAATATTGTAAACAACACTTTTTAGTAACACGTTTTATTTCGACAATACACCTTCGCCAGTACAGTTATCATAATTACATAACACCATGAGTCGACTCTGCTATCGTACAATAACTATATCTACGCCTTATTTCTAATCTATCTATATACTCCATATTATATAACACCGATTCGATTCTACTGCTGCGCCATTCGTTTTCCAGAGTTGTCACGTCCTCGCCTATTTAAACGTCGCACGTCGCCTCTCCAAAATTTGCTTGTTACAATATAATTGGGAACAAAACGAAACACCCCCCCATAATATTCTCGCAGTAAGAAATTTCCTTCATCATAATTATTAAGTGTAGATGATTAGATATGGAACAAACAAGTGACCTGCGAATTCCCAGATCTAACACTCACGGATACCTTCTTTGGGGTTACTTGATGCAGTCTATAGAAAAGGAAATAATAATATTAAAGAAATGATAAAAGTTAATGAAAATGAGGTCGAAACAAATAAATAAATATAAATAAATTGGCATTGGAACGCCAGAAAAGAATTTACGAGAAATGTGACGATTTTAATGGGGGAGATGCAGGCTAGGAATCATAAGTTTTATTTATTTCCTTGTTTGTGGTTGTTTATAAGTCTTAATTACCAAGTATGTTATTTTCGAATTTAATAAAAAAAAATAATTAAAAATTTTAATTTGTAAAATATTACCAGCAAATTATAGGTGAATCAGTAAATCAGACTTTAGACATGATATTTGAAAAATAAGTCTTTATCTCCTGGTAGTTGCTGGTATCTAAATAAGTAAGCAATCATATCGAAAAAATCATAGTAAAACCTTCAGTATTCCGAACACAGTTCATTTTTGATATAAGAAATATTTATAATACACAAAATATGCAGAATTTAATGGAAAACTAAAATAAACAACTTATTTTTTTACTGCCGTCGGAGGTTTTTCCAATATGTAGCTAAGCGTCAAAATTCTGCGGCATCGTTCGATTTTGTTTTATTAATGTTTAATCTGTAATATTTTCCGCAATTGTGTTTTCCAACAAAAAACATATGTTATAACCAACGCGTGGTCATATAATATGTCTTGAAATAAACAAAAACCATATCTAGACATCAAATCATTTAAAAGTTCACCACTGTTGTACCAATTTATGTTACCGTAAATCTTAATCAATTTTTAATCAAAAGCAGAAAGTTTGTAAAAAAAGCACTGAACGATATGTTATTATAATTTTTGATCAAATCATGATATTAATTTTGACCGAAAAATATATTAAGGGATACAATGCTACTAATTTTGCAGATCATTAACAATCAATAAATTACCCCTTTTCCTGCCTAGTCAGCAAAATGAATATTATAAAACAAAATCATTTCATGTGGTTTATAATAATAAAGTATTACTAACCCAAAATAACCCCAGTATAAGTGGTATAACAAAGTATTCGATTTTTAGGTAAAAAAATTGAAGTTTTTATTATTTTGAAATAGTTATTTGTTTTGCTAGGCAGCAAAGTAGTAGATTGACTGCCGCGGCTGATAGTTCATAGCCGAGCGTAGCGAGGCAGGAATTCGACTAAGGCAGACAATCTACTTTGCTGCCGAGTTGAACATATAATTTTGTCTCCGATTGTTTATAATGATATATGTATATTGTATATTTACAAATTATAACAATTACCACAATCTTTTTATTTTTCCTGTAGTGATAAATGAAAACAAAATTTGATAGAAATCGCAATTGTTGGAACGGTTGGTTGCTATGGAAATGTATATGTCCATAATAATTATAGTTTGACAACCTATGTCAAACGTTTTATTCCCATGGAGACTAATTATTTTGCTGCCAAGGCAGGAAAATTAATACTTTGCTGATTGATATGTGTCTGCAATAGTATATTTCATTACCAGTCCTGAAACTAGGCTTTTCCGGTGCGCTCACGACAGTTTCTGGTGTGAGGCGTAGCCGAACACCGGAAGTCGTGCAAGCATGGGAAAAGCTGTTTCTGGACGTGTAATGAACGATATTTTTCATAATACTTCTCTGAGATCAAAACATAAGCATAAAATTATTATAATTTTTTATTACGCATGCATCATAATCAACGATTATCGCACGCTGCAGCGTGCTTAAAATGATGATTATGATTAGTTTTGCGCATTTTGGTTATATGTATATTTAGTTATAAATTAATTCATTAACTTTATTAAAAATCGAAACGTGAACATTACTTAACCTAAAACAACTATTATAAGCAATATTCTCAGATTAAACTTTAAATGTTATATTAATTGTGCAATTATTATTATTGTGAATATGTGGCCCATTTGGAATCAACTTATTGCCAAAATTTGTCGGGTTTTCAACAGATGTTGATGTTGAAGTTGAAGGTGAATGGTTCCCATGTTTTCTTGTGCTTGAATGATTAAACAACTTTCGAGATACTTCAATCTTTCTGCTTACAGACTCTTCTATATAGCGTGCAGCGACCGTTGATGAACGCCGACCTCCATGCCGTTTAAGAGTAAGCAAATATCCCCCACCTTCGACTAACATAGATGCTGAAGATCGTAGATCGTCTTAAGCCATGTCCGGTGTACTCATCACTATCAGGATTTTTCAAATTCGGGTATTCTGCAATATGTCTTGTTACAGCGCTGATAGTGTGACAGCCTACATATTGAGCATAATATCTACCATTACGATAGGCAGCAAATAGTCTCTTGCTGTTCATATTTGTCGGTCGTAAATTAATATATTTACGGTAAAGACTGCACGGTTGAAAGAGACATCCATCAGCTGTAATTATTATAAAACTCCTCGATCGGTGATTTTTGCCGTCTCGGAGAAAGACTACTAGGAACCGGCCATTATCTTCTATGTCATCCAAAAGTAGGCGAATTGAATCGTCCCGTCGACATGCGCCGAAAATGCCAAATATTAGTATTACCTTTGATAATAACCACTTCTCGTCTGTGGCTTCAACAATTTGAGTAACTTGGTCGGCCGTTAACACTTTCGACTTTTTGGGTACATAATCAACAGCTCGTCGTTTGAGAAACGCACTTTAACATTTACATTTTTTTTACTGCTGAGCAATTTTTTATCATAGAGAAACGGTTCCATCATGTGAACGATTTCAGGGATTTGGCTTTTTCTGATAAATATACGAGAACAACATCATCACTTACAGTTTTAACGTTCTTTTTATTGCACCATTCGCAAAAGAGCTTGTATTCATGCTCGTATCTTCCGTTGGACTTTTGTGGTAGCAATTCTTCAGTTATTTTTGCAGCCTGAAGTGATATTCCTTCTGGGGTTTTATCCAAATCGGGCTCTGGATAATACATTTTCAATAAAAATATGAGGAAACATCAAATTTGCAAGACAAACAATCTAATATTTATCAAGCGTTGCTATGGAAATGTGTTTGTATGCTTTGTTGTAATTGAATCGGCAGTAATTTTTGAAGTATTTGTGACAAGTAATGTCAGAATAAATAAAATAATATTACTTAAAATTAGACTATTGACGCTAAAATGTACTAGATTAATCTTGTAGACTGCATCGCTGTATAATTTTAACCCAATTTATTATACTTTATGCTTATTTTGTAACTAAATAACAGCAAATTTAGCACTTCAAATTATGGACCGGGAAAAGTTTTCCGGTGCGGTCGCAGGGCACGGCAAAAGTTTTCCCGCTCCCTAATTTGCTGGCGCACCGAAAAGACTTACTTTCTTTGCTCTACAGCGACATCGAAAATTTTCAGTTTCAGAGGGGTATTAAGAAAAATTAATATTTGAACTCAATCGGAGAAAATAGTATATTATTTTATATGGAGGAAAAGTAACTTTTCCTCCAAATAAAATATGCTGTTTTTTCTTCAAATGTCGACAAATTAATGCAAAAACGTCTCTTTTGAATAGTAATAATAATTATTATTAAAGATAAGTGGGTTCGCAAGGCGGCTTAGACCGGTGAGGTGTCGGTGAATAGGCACAGGTTGTTGCTATAGTAATGTAACATAAAGCTGTCAGTGGACACTGTCAATAATAAATATATTTTTAAAATTGCGTCTTCGATTGCATTTTAATTCCGTATTGATAAGCAGTTATTGAGTAAGTTCGATTAAATAATAACCAATTTGTTCCTAAATTAGTGATTTTTAGAAATGCAGTGCACAAATTGAGTGATAAATAAAAATTTTAGTTTAATAACTCTTGAGTTGTTGACGCTTATTTTGTTGTTTGTTTGTATTGTATCTACACACAAAAAAAAGAATACTCCATTTATGTATACACATTTTCTCAACTTTTTTTACTAAATTTAAGTCAACAGATACTTCCTTTTGGAAAATATATTTCGTATAAATAAATGCATTTTCTTAAAAGCAAAATATGAATTTTTCAAATGATTTTCTTGATTTAAAAACATATTTTTGTTTAGAATTTCGAGCAATCTTAATCAAAGATGAAGATAGATTTACCTTCAAAATAAGCTACATATTTTATTCAAGATTCCTAAATATTTCAATGAACTTTATTAAGTTTTGACCAAGAAAAATAAAAAACTAATTTAAGAATATTATTTTCTCCGTTTAAAATAAATCCTCGGTCCACATTATTTAGTATAAAATGGCAATATTCTTCAAATAAAAATAATCGGGGAATTAGAACGTATGTTTCTTAAAAGGAGAATATCTCATGCATATTTTGAAACTACTAGGTTTCTGTCTAAACATATATTGTAGCACAAATCAAATAAAAAATTAAATATGTTTGCTAAAATTAAATATCAATATCTTTTTATTTATTTTGACTCAAGGATCCGGGAATCTGATTGTACCCCTCCCCACATGTTTTCTAGATGGCCGGCAATATAACCTAGTTTAGTTAGTTGATCGATAAGGTTGCTAGGGGTGCTGTGAGTGCAAGTGCGTGTGCTGTCCAGGACCATCGACCGATAAAGATCGTCTGTCATGACGGATTGATTGATTTTTACGTCAGACAAATCTAATGGCCCGAATACTTACAATTTCGTCATTTTGGTATTCAGGAAAAAACGAAATACACAAAACTAGAAAACAAATATATAAATCCGACGCCATGAAGACAAAAATGGCCGCCAAAAGCCACAAAATTGTGATGTCGTATTCACGTAGCTAAAAGAAGTCGAAGAATTAATGATAGAGAATACAAACTTCACACAGCCCTAGTGTGTTTTTTGATGTCATATTGCTCGAACTGTATGTATAGATCTTTGCCCGAACGAAGAGTTCAAAGCCGTTTTTAACTCGCCAAGAAATAGAAAAATACCTACCTCGGAGTTATTTTAGCTAAGTATTAGTTATTGGTCATAGGATACTAAGTTTTATTTGTTATTGGTACTTAGGTCATTTGTTTTAGACGTTTTAGTCTTTTTGCTATCCACACATTGTGAAAATGGGCCTTAGGTATTTATACTTACTGGTTTTTGTTAACATTCTCTAATATTCATAATTTAATCCTATTTAATCCTATTTAACTCATCCTAAAGAAAACTGAAAATATTTTTAAAATACAGGTTGTAGCATAATATGTGTTAAGAATTTTTCTTGGTAGATCATATAACTGATTGTTTAAATTGTTTTAAATCTGAGTATATCCCTGATATTTTATAGAAACTGGCAGGCTGTAGAATCTAAACAGCTAAACTAACAAAAAACGTTTTGGACATTCCTGTCTTAGTTTCTCTTTCTTTTTAATTTATCGTTTGAAGCATTGTAAGTTCCAATTAAGCCGGAAATGAATAAAAAAAGGATGTCTTGTGCTGTTGGTCAAACGGAGAGTTAAGCTGGATTTATAGATTGACATAACATAAGCATAGCATAGTCATAGCATTGCATAAGCACATTACAAGAAATGGTCCGTTTATAAATAGGCTTTATGTTATGTTGCGCCTGAGCCGTAAATCGCAAATACTAACCTTACAAATTTCATAATTTTGTTTTAAATATTTTAAAGAAGTATATTATAGAGTCTTATGTATATTAATTTATAAATCCTTACCATTCTCAAAAAGAACAAGCATTCAAAAAGCCAAAACACCAAACTTTATTGAACATCGCATATGTCATTCTCTCAAAAGGTAAATACAATTAAAATTCTGTGTTTTCATTGGTCGAACATAAGCACATAGCATAAGAAGTTGAATATTGGTCAACTTCTTATGTCAAGCTTATGTTGTGTCTTATGTTATGTCGATCTATAAATTGCCTAACTTAAATATGAATGTTTAACTTCTTATGCTTATGCTATGCTTATGTTATGTCAATCTATAAATCCAGCTTTAGTCTCAAACGATGTAAAAAATGTGCAAAAAGTTTTTCTCTAAGTTAAATTTTTTTATTCACTCAGTTTCCTTTTTTAAACTATCATATTTCTACACGTAGATTCCGAAAAAGTGGTAATTTAAAACATTGTCAGTGGCCTGTAATTGTTTTCTTAATTTTGTCTAAATTAAGTTTAATTAGTGTTATTTAATTGATGGTTAAAAATACAGGATATATTTTTTTGACTCTTTTTAGGATTAAAAATTCATATAAACATGTGTGCGTAAGGCCTTTTATTTTTTACGGTTTTTTCATGCACCTCGTACATTTCTAGAGGTATATCTCAGATTTGGCCGATAGTAAGCTAAAAAGGCCAAAATAAATTTTTTTAGCAAAATTTACTTTGTTCCGGATCGTGATCGCTTTACCCCCGAAAATTTTTACTACGACACAGGGTCACGACCCGAAAAAAAGTAACACCCTGTAAGTTTTGCTAAAGTGTACTACGGCCGTTTACTAGATATTGGTCACAGTATACTGAGAAACTCATATCTTTAGATTTCTATAAAGCTGCATGAAAAAACGAAAGCCATGCACACAAATATTAATAATATGTACTTTAGTTCTAGAATTAACGGAAAAAATACATCCTGTAGACCTTGGTTGTTCTAAGATAATATTTTTAGTTTGTATACTTACTTATTTTTCCAGTGTATAGAAATAAACTTCATTAGAGATATTTTTTTGTTTTATTTTGAGATTTTTAATATTCTTAAACTGAACAGAAGAATGAAGAATTTAATATATTGCATTTCTCATTCATATTAACTTATATTTTTAAATTAATAAAATCATTTTGATTTAGAGAATAATGAATTCTTAAGTGTAGAAAAATATTTGTTTGTATTGTGTAAAGAACGTTTATTATTTCAATACGTTCGTATTTTATATCAAACATTCCCTAAAATTCATTTTGAGAAATAAGTTACTCAAAGAGAGGATTTATATACATATATGAAAAAAAAGGTTTATTATTTTAATCTTGAAGCTGTTCAAGCAAAGTAAATACAATTTTAATTGTAGAATATGTTTTATTTAACCATGAATAGAATTTCTTCTTTTGAGAAATAATTTATTTTCGTTTCAAATGATTCGATATCTTGAAACAACGATCATGTGATTCTTAACTATAATAATATAAAATAATTAAATCTAATATTTTGATTCTTGTTCTGTAAAATAAATTAATCGGCAAGAGAATTATGCAGTATTCACTCTATTATTTAAAATACTCAATTTAAATATATATATCTTTGCGTATATACAAAGCTAAGATTTATTCTAATTGAGTATTATATTTTTAAAATGAGAGATCCTTTTTTTGTGTGTATGTTGCTATAACAACACTTTTACCTCCGCCGGCGGAAAAGTGAAAAATATAGCTCCGGCGGAGAAAAAACGAAACTTCACGGCCGCCTACACAGTCGAGTAATGACGGATTTACTGACGTTTGAAGAAAAAAGTATTTTTTTTTAAACAAGCCGATTACTTGACGCTATAAAAAAGTTGTATAATAATTTTCAAATTTAAATTCAAATTCAAAAACTTTTATGACCACTCAAGCATATTACATACGAAGATTTTTTGAAAATAATATACAAAAATATTAAGTAGGTAATGCGGACTGAACTGCGATTATACAAAACCGATAACACATAAGCGAACTAGCGTATATGGTGTCCAGCCCGGTAAAGTATACTAAAACTAAAACTAATAAGTAGGAGATCGAGGTTAAATTGAAACATGCAGAAAATCGCAAAAAACAATATATCGGTTATTATCCGGTATGAATAAGTGGCTTTGCTTTTGATGCATCTTGAACAATTTGAAGGAATATATCTTACGAAATTTATGACGTCCTTTAAGTTAAAAAATATAGATTTATACATTTCATTGAAAACTGGTTGAAGCTGGAAAATTAGTCAGAATCGGAAAAGGCGGATCTTTTGGTGATTAGAGGTAATAGATTTTATGGCAGATTTTGAAATAAATTATTCTTTTAGCATATCGAAGCGTATAGTTTTTGTAGTAAGTAAGTAGACTTATTTGCCTGAAATCTAATTTAAAACGATTTGAAGATGGGAATAAGATCCACGATCAGAGAATGTGGATATTTTTCAAGCGAAAAGCAACGGCTGCTGCCGATTTTGTGGGAGATTCCGCGGTAGAATTCTACTTTAAACATCAGAGTTGTGGCAATAAATTCCAAAGTATAGATCACAAAATAATCTCGCATTGTAAAGTTTTCACTTGTGTCGTGTAGTCTTAAGCACACATCCTTTTTTGTGTATTTTTTCAACTAATAATACAACATTTTCGAGCTCCCATGTTTCAACATTACATATATAAGACGTGATCGTTAAAAGATCAAACCTTGCGCATGATCGTTCACAGTTTTCCCATTCATAGCAAATACAAGCATAAATATGTTCGCCTTAGAGAGAGAGAGGAGGAAGCTTTCTTTAAAAGATTTAATTTTATGTAGTAGATATTACATGAGATTACCTTTATCAATTAAGATATGTTCCTTGGGATTTTTACTGGTATAAAGATAAAATGTTACTTTATCTTCCGTTACTGGTGTGGTTGGAATACCCTTAGTTGCAATAGCTGCATGGTTATAGATTTTGGATAAATCATCTTTGAATCGTCCATCAAAAACAAGTTCCACACCTGAAAGTTAGGCATAGTCATTCGAAGCCCCAAATCATGTTTTAAAATACTCTTTAATATGCTACTAATTAATTAGTGGCTAGATATTTCAGTTATGCTGGTGTTTTCGGTAATCAGTAACCTGTGACATAATGCCTAGGAACTCATTTGAATATAAATTATACCATAACTTACTAAAACGAAGTTTTATCCACAATACCCAAACAGAATTATTGCACTCGACGCGCATTTCGCTAACCATGTTAGCATCATAACGATGACTAAAACTAAATTTAAAAATCTAACTCGCTTTTATACTAAATCTTTGCTTAATCAAGCGGAAACAAAGGAACCAATCCTGGAATCCCACTAGTCACTCTCCAATATAAATAACTATACGGAATAGGCTCTCTATCTTTATTTAAACTATTCTTACATTTAATAATTTCCATACTTTCATATTAGACGCATATATCATCTCATATCAGTTATATTATGAATTAACTTTAAATTTTTAATTGTTATTCTATGATTATTATCAAAAGCATGCACTTGATTTTTCTGTTCTACCATCCTTTAAATGAGCTATGTGTTCCTTGAAACTCGTTTGTATAAATCTTCTAGTTTGTCCAACATATTTTTGGTTACAATCCATTCATCCAAATTCATATATTCCACTTCTTTCTAATATTTCAATTTTGTCCTTTAGACCACCTAATAATTTCTTAATGCTAAACTGAGTTTGGTATACTAATTTTAAACCTACTTCCTTAACGACTTTTTGGACTCCTCTAGTATACTGAGGATTATATGGTATTGAGACATATTTTGTATTTTCATACTGATTGACGAAAGAAGTGGAATCACGAATGGTCTATCTAAACAAATGCCTATTAATTAGTTTATTTATTAAGGTAGTATTGAAACCATTAACTTTCGCTATATTCTTAGTTGTCTCCTTTTCATTATTAAATCTTTCTCTGCTGAGAGGAAAGTTGTGCTAAAAAATGAAAGCTGGCCATTTGGTGTTGATCGTAGTGGAAGGAGTCATTAGGAATATATCGGTAAGTGGCAGTACTTTTTCTATAAATTATTATCATTCCTAATCACTAAAGTATCCAAAAATGGAAGTTGGCCATTTTTCTCGACTTCATAAGTAAATTTAATGGTGGGGAAACGGTTGTTTGGTTTGGTTACAAAATCTTCGATATTAGCGGTTTTTGTATTGAAAATCGCGAAAATGTCATCCACATACCAGTACCATATCTTTCGAAAATATTCGAACTCCTGACTGATTTAATTTTCAAATTTACTCATGAAAAGATTAGCTAAGAACGGCGGTAAACAGTTGCCCATTGCCGTGCCTTCAAGTTGTTAGTAATAGTTATTTTTGTATTGAAAATAATTTTGATCCATGCAAAGTTTGGTTAAAGTTAAATATTCTTGTTTTATTTTGTCATCAAAACTATTCATCTCAAGTAATTTACCAAGGTATTGCAAGGTGTGTGGGATTGCTACACTAGGGAACAATGAGCAAACATCAAACGAGATTAAAATATAACCTTTATTGTTTCGTACCTTTAATTTTGTTTATGAAATCTACGGAATTTAGTACTCCTGAATTCTGTTGTTTTATAGGTAAATTTTCAAACTGTTTTGCTAGCCACTTTTGCCGAGACTATGGGACGCATTGCCTTCCCATATTTATGAAACTTGGGAAGACAATAAAATATAGTTTCGGCATCGGAGGATTGCTCACAGATAATTTGCATTTTCAGGGACTTGTACTCGTAGGAAAAAATATTTTCAGGTCTAAAATGAAACTAGAAATTCAGGAAAAATAGTAAAAACAATGGTTTTTATTTATTTCAGTTTATTTTGCAGAAAAATGGTACAAAGTACAATTATGGTGGCAAGTTATAACATTTAATTATTATGGGAATGACACATAAGAATTGTAGCTTTTAGTCACACAGAGATGTATTCCATACTTGGAACATTTAAAATGTGAAAAGAACTTACAAGTTGGAAATTTTCATTTCTATCGTGTCTCGTCGTATAGTGGCCAATGGGCAAATGAGACGCATCCAACATCAATGGGAGGAATATGACAAGATATAGTTGGTCTTTTTTCCTCAAAATTAGCTATCCATGCATTCTTGGAATGGTGCTCCTTTTTCTGTTTTCATTATTTGTATATTTACAGAAACAATTCTGCACACTCCAGTCGAACATCTTTTTGAGAACAATTTTTTTTACTATCTGAATTTGTAGTTCGTTTGTAAATAAGCCCTGTATTTAAAAAAAAATGATTTCAACAAGGTGATAAAATAATCCCAAATACCACTTTTTTGGTCATTCTTATTTTCTGCCTACCAAGTTGACTGGTCCCCTCCCGGGGAAACTAAAGCCGCACATTTGATGTTGAGTGATATTTTTTGTTTTTTTTTATCCTAACGCTTAACTCCTGCTGAGATTTTTCCACGAAGGTAGGTTGAAAATATTTCACTGGTTTGTGCAGCTACAAGACCGATGATACCTCAACTCCATCACTGTTACAAATGTATAGATGCGAAGTTCAACTGCACTGGATTCCAAATCGGGCTCTTCAAATTTTCGAAACTATACGTTGGTCTCATTTCCAGTATATATTTCAATATCCTACGCAAATTTATCGGACCCACAAATGACATAGAGCTATTGTTTAAGATTATAGCGAACCTTAGTAGCAAATAATTGCTCGGCAACGGATAAACATTCTTCTAATCGTACCAACTGAAGTTTTTAACAAAGTGCGTCAACTATTAAACTCAATAAGTTACATAATCATAATATCGCGATCAGGATTGTCTCGTTCTAACATTTGATTATTGTCGTTGAAATGTCAATGTTGACTAAGAAGTTAAAATCGCTTTAGACTAATAGTTTCCTTTACCTGAGGAAATCCAAGCTTTGATGCCCAATAATCCCGAATATTTGGCATCTGAACAAGTGATATATAAACTGAAATTTCCCAGTATTATTTTATGTCGCCAATAGACAGCATTGTAGGTTTGCTAGGATCCTTTTAAATTGAAAATAAATTTGATTCATTTGCAATCTT
>JAEQML010065464.1:0-20954 GCA_016904865.1 Pissodes strobi
AATTTTGGAGAGGAAGTTTGTGATATAGATAGGCTTAGTTTTTGCTTGCTGTAAGTAAACTAGCAAAAGAACTGAGAAAAAGACTAAAACTCATAATTTGAACCTATTTATCAAATACCTGATAGACAACAACTACTGAAAAGACAGTAGGTTCACCAACAATTAAATCTGTAGTCTCAGAGTAAACCTAAATTAATGTTTTAAATTTGTTCATATATAAATAAATACCTAAATTCGATTTTGTTTTCACTACTTACTGATTTTAAAATGATATTCAACTGAATTTGAAAATAAGGAAATATCCTTCAGAAAAATATTTATCTGTTTTCCTAGTCGAAACAAAACCTACTGCGTTTACATCACCTTCTATGGATCCAAGAGGCATCTGTACTTGGTAAAAAGGTATACTGAAGAAGTATGATTAAGAATCATGATTAATATGTCAAATTATTGATTGTTATTCAGATAAACACGAACTATGATGTATTGTTATTTGCACAAGGACTTTTTGTGGATAGCACCTTCGATATATGACACAATAAGTCAACTGTTCAACTCAAAGGATATATCTAATGATTTGACAACAATAAAAAAATGGTGTGACTCTCACTTTAATGTCGACAAAACTAATATGGTAGCCTTTAGACATTACATGCAGGATTGCAATTGAATAATGACCTTCTTTGGGGGAAGTCAGCGAGTCTGATTGATGACGATTTTGTTATGAAGATTATAAGCTTGGGCTTAGTAGAAAACTTCCACTGCATGTATTGCTTTAAGACTGCAGACAGTGACTTAAACTTGAGGTGGCATGAACGGTTTGTTATTATATGGTAGGTAATCTGTTCATGGGTGTAAGACATAGATATAATTTATTGGTGCATTACTTGCAAAAGCTTACACAGGTCAACAAGGAAAATTTCACAAAAATCACAATAATCTATATTTGTATACAGTTTAATGAAATAATACTTACATAGGTGTCTATAAAATTACTGTTAACATGCAATTAAGCTTTTTAATTTATTACCAAACAACTTAAAAAAGTTTAAAACAATTAATAACAAATTTAAACATATTATAAAAGAATTTCTAATAAATGAAAACATTACCAACATAACTCTTTATAATCTTGCACTTCATATAATTTTCACTCATTTATTGCAATCTGTTGATCTTGGAATTTTTAATATTGCAGTTTAAGTACCTATAATCTTAGTTTAAGTAACTTTACCTTTAAGTACCAGGCCTGCACACAGACACAGTGTGGCTAATGCAGGATATATATTTATAATTTATATTGTACTCTAGTTACACCTGGAATAAAGAACTGAATTGAATATTCCTGTGACCGATAAAAACATTTACTGATTTGTGTTCCTTTTAAACCTATTTAGAGGTAACATTGTCACAACAGTGAGTGGCAATAAATTGTAGAATTTAGGACCAAGTACTCAATATCTTCTTAAAATTCCCTTTATTCTACAAAAGGATATTCACTTCATTACAAATGCAAATCAAAGAGAATGGTGTTAATCCCACTTTCTCTTTTTTTCTCTCTTTGTTCTTGAAACTGTTACACTTATTGATTGGATGGAACAGGATCGCTTCCTCACTTGAGTTTTTTAGTAGATCCCTTAAGGAACTATTAATTGGATGTATTATGGTTTAAATAAATATTACGTTGACTGCCTTTTTTGAACATCGATGCTTCCAACTGTATCCCTTGTCTGTAAGGTTTGTTATTGGCTATTATGCTTCACACTGTCTTGATTTTTTACTTATCAACTGTATGATTTTTTTCACTTCAGACTAGATTGTATTTTATATTACTGTTTGTATATGCTTCTTTTTTCTGTTTGTATATCCTGATCATAGTAGTTAGCATACATTGTTATTAGAAAGGTCTTTTCTTCGACAACAAAGTAATTTTAAAGGCAGACAAAGAGTGTCAGTTTTTAGGCATTTCCTACTACATTCTTATCAAAATTAAATAATTATATGGCATAAAAAAACACATTCTTACTAAATATGTAATTTTATATTATGTAATAAAAAATTTAGGTAAGTGTCTAGGAAATTAGTGCATACAAGTGCGACATGGATCAACAAATAATAATAACTATTAAATATTTACCATTTTTACATGAAGTAATTTTTGAAAATATTCTATTTGCCATGGGGACTGAATTACATCCAATATTCTTAAATAATTCAGGGATCCTTTCAAAAACACTAACCACAAATTCCCAATTCCCCAATCCCCATTGACATCATGACATCTGTCAAAGTGTCAATACAAGCGATGTCAGCTTTTTTCTCTCCTCTTCTTCTTTCAATATGGCTCTGCTCCGAATGGGCAGCTCGCCAGATACAATGGCCACTGCAGATTGTTTTCAGACATTTAGACCTAGACCTAGCAAGACTACTAATCAGCCTTCAATTTACCGATGTCTTTGCGGTGCAATGAATTGTCTGGATGTACTCTGGTGATGCAGTGGTTGGATGCCGGAACTCTGATACGGTGGCCTGGGGTTCGGTTCCTGTTGTTTTAATTTTTTTTAAAGATTATGTTTGTAAAAAGTATTTTTTTCTTAATTTTGAGCATGCTTGGGGTTAATATTGGTTAGCTCTTGTTTTTTGTGCCACCGTAGCGAACGAAGCGAGCGGTCATGCGTGAGGTGAAATAATACATTCGGCAGATTAGGTGCTGCGCTAGGTTTAGCTCCAAGTTTCCCAGGATGCTGATAGATTTTATCCGTTTCCCAGTTCTCGCGTTTTACGCAGCTAGAGCACACCGGAAGTTATCCGGAGCTACTTTTGGCATTCCAATGCTTCGGTATCTACCTGCCCATGACCTCTGAGGCACTACTAGATTCTTGCAGCTGTTAAATCTAAAATACATAAACCATATTCCTAAAATACATAAACTATATTCATATATTTAATTTAAATGATGACGATTATTTTAATTTCAAAGATGGTTGGTAAATAAATATTAAGCCTTATAATGTATTAATTATTCTATTTTAATACGTCCACTATTCAAACAAAGGCAAGCATGGGATAACCATATTTTATCTTTGACTTTTCCACGCCGAACAACAACCCTATATCGCTCTAACAACAACTGATCGTTAAACGCGACGGGGTTTAATGTATAGTATGTTCTACCATCCGTGTGAGTGAATATACTGATTGTGACGACAATGAAATGTGTGATGCGGCGAGGCGATCGAGAGTGTATCGCATCCAGCGATTTTGTTTCAGCCTATCCACAATTAAACCAAGCAAGGGATAGCCATTAGATAAAATAAAGTAGGTAGTCTTAGGGATAGCCTTTTTTATTTTCGCAACTTCCACGTCGCTTTGAACTCGCCTATGTTTCCCTGACAAGAATCAATCGTTTAATAGAAGACATATGAGGTAAAATATGGAGAGAGAGTGTTATGATGCGTCGAATACCTAGTATTTGTGCAGGCCTGTAGGCCATTCTTCGTTTCTGTTTGTTGCATAGGAAGTTCCACCTCTGCTGTATGGTCCACAAGCACACTCAACTTTAATATTTTATCCACATATTTGAATAAAATAAACTCACATGGGAGACTCGTTCCGCTATTGTCTTATTTTCTTCTACTCACTGGCCCACTGGCGCAGCTCATAAAGCAAATCAAGGCAAATCATCAAAAAGCTAAGAATATGTCTTTTCTGCTTTTACAAACCACCAAAATTAAATAGATGCTTTTCTTCTCGCTCTAGTTCTTGGGATTGTTACAAGGCAATACGCCAATAAATTAGAAGAAATCCAGTACAAACGAGCCGGAACTCCTAGACCCTTCTGAATATGTATCTTGTCCAGTACACATTTCACCTTGCTTAAGCAATATTATAGTGAATCATGCTTAAAGATTGATATGGTTATAGTTTAAGAAAGCAATTATCATTTTGCAATGTCGGAATTCATCTTAGATAGGACCGTAACCATATTAAAAGGGGGACTAACACCCAAATCTCTGAACTCTTCCTACATATCGATATGTAGAACAATATTTATAGAGCATTCCAGGAATATGTGATTTAAATAAAAACGGATCGTTTCAAAGATGTTCTCTAGAAGCAATGATTAGTACGCATTCCAATAATAGTTGTAAAGGGATAGATTCACGTATTTGAACGTAATTTCTACCTATCAATTGACATTACAATTGTTATTATAGGCGTTAAAAATTCTATTTTTGTATCCAGAGTGACATGATCATTTGCAGTACCTATGCCAGTATCACAATGATTCTGAATAGCACTGAGTGCGGCCGAAGAAATGATCACCTTCTTTAGTTTGCTTTTATCTGCGACGATTTACACTTCATTTATGGCCACCATCTCGGCTGTTGCAATATACATCTCTCAAGGGACTTGAATCTAGAGGATACCAATTCTATTTTGGCTTTCGGGCTTACGCATGCACAGAGTACGGGTGGCGCCAAATGTATCAGAATAATTAATCATGTCTATACGGTCCAGCGAATTGCTTTCAACAGGTCTAGTGGTGTAGTAGTTAGATGCTGCGCTTGTAATACGGCTCCTCGGGTTCGCTTCCAGTGGCAAGACATGTTTTTTAATTTTTGTTAAGGTTATGTTAATGTTTGTAATTTTTTTCTTAATTTTGGGCATGCCTTGGGTAAGTTTTGGTAAATTTTTGTTGGTTACACCCCCGTAGAGAGCGAAGCGAGCGGAAGGACATGCGTGAGGTGAAATATTAGAACGACGACAGTGGGCTGCTGCCAAATGCGCATGCGGAAGCCCGGCAGCCAAAGTAAAATTCATACACTCTAGACACAAGTTCTTGCGGGAATCTTGAAGAGAATCTAAACCCAACATCGGAAACGTAAACGCCAAATCCCACCCGATTGCGTATTGTACTTGCCTTACAGAACACCAGTTAAATAACGTCGTCTGATTGGCTAGATAAGCATGTGTGTTACACCTGATGCGATTACGAATATGTTATTTAATGTTTACATTTGTATTACTTAAGAATGTCTTATATTAAATGAGACTTACAAACTATGAGGCCTATTGTGTAGGAGCATTTTTCCTTTGGTGGCGGACCTACAGATTAGTGGTATTTATATTTCATGCATGTGTGCATATTAAGTTAAAAAAGAAACGTAAGAAAACCACGCCCTCAAACTATCGCCCAATTGCTTTGCTTTCAATAATCTCCAGCCATGGAACGTGTAGTCAATCAGCAACTACTCTAGTACCTCGAAAACCACAGAATAATCAGCGATAATCAATACGGCTTTCGCAAAGAGAGATTGACAGGAGATATATTGGCCTAGGTCACTCATATATGGAGTAGGACAATTGAGAACTACGGAGAGTCTCAAGCAATTGCGTTGGATATTTCAATGGCATTCGACAGAGTTTGGCATGTCGGATTGCTCAACAAACTGCCGTCCTTCGGACTGCCAGCCTCTCTCTGCAGCTGGCTTGCCAGTTTCCCTAAAAACCGATCTGTGCACGTTGCAGTTGATGGACACATCTCAGACACATTCACCATCAACGCGGGCGTGCCTCACGGCGCAATACTTTCACCAACTCTGTTCCTCATCTATATTAATGACCTGCTGGCCAAAACGAATAATCCTGTTTACAGTTTTGCTGATGACAGTACCCTTGTATTCCACTTTAGATCAGAAAAACCCTTACCAGCGACTGAAACTCATCACCGCAGACAGGGGCAGATTACAGTAATTAATCAAGACCTGGAGAAAGTTCAAACTTGGGGCGACAGAAATTTGATCCAGTTCAATGAAGCAATTAAGCAGTATACCAGTGACCATTCGCGTGGCAGTATAATACGACTGGTTGTGTAACGCCCGTCAATGTTGTTTACGTTTTTTCACTCACGCATTTGTATTCATGCAATGCCCTCCGCTTGCCGGGGGCGCAATCAACGAAAACTAGCCCAAACTATCCCAGGGCATGTCAAAAAAGAAACTAATACAAACAAAATTTAAATGAAAAAAAAGTGCAAGGGCCGGACGTCGAACCCATTGCTCCGCATTCCAAACACAAGCCTTACCACCTGAGCCAGCCTTTCACGTTCCTGCTTTTCTTTATATATTACTTTATTAATGCGTGAAGTGAAAAAACGTAAGCAAAATTGACAGGCGGGTTTGGAGTTAGCCAGTCAAGCGGCGTTACTTAACTAGGGTTCTGTAACGCGGAGGCTTCCTAAATACCATAACCGTAATCCCATCTCCCATCAGCTGTAACACACGTGCTTATCTAGCCAGTCAGGCGGCATTATTTAACTGGGGTTTTGTAACGCGTAGATTGGTCAAACAAAATACGCCACTTGATTTTAATTTTTCGAAGCATCAGAAAAAATTCAATTACAGTTTTGTTTGAAGTTATCCGTGACAGCCCGAAAAGCTGACCTAGCACCTATACCCCCTCGCTTGATATTAAGCTTCAAATTTTTAACCGTCAGCGCTTGCACGAAATATTCAAACCAGAGATACTTGAGACTTGTTTGTATACATTTTGTTATCACAGGGAAGTAATTCTACTCTAGCTTGAATTAGAATAAGGGATTAATTTTCATTGTTTAAGTTGACGTTCATATAATAATTTCTTAGTTTACAAATAGGCAAATCTATGGGTGATTAGAGATTGAAATAATTTTGGACAAGATGCTTTTATTTACAACACAACGGATTAATTCTAACCTCAATCTCAAATCAAATAAGCAACGAAACGCATTGATAGCTGTACGTTCGCCATTCCTTTTAACCGTTCCAGTGCTCGATAGTTGCACAATGTTCGAGACTTTATACATCAAAAACTTTTTGTCCTGCACTGGAAAGTGGCTCAGAACCAATTTAACTTGAACAGACCATCGATATATGTCAATGGAACAGACCGAGACTCGTCGTTTGATCACGGCCACCTATAGGACAAGGTGGCCGTGGTTTGATACGTTCACGTCGTTCACGGCTTACGAGCTTACGACCAGGAACCACTACCGCTCTCAAAAAGCACGTGGTGACGTGTGTGAAAGACTGAAAATTTGAGAGGTTGAGTTGATTTGAGTTTGACTCAAAGATATACAAGAGATGTTTTTTTTAGTGTTAACTCCTTAACTGACTTGACTTGAGTGAATTGACTCTTTCTTTAGGACTAAGTGGAAGAAGGTCCTTTCGATACCGTTAATAAAACAAGTTGTTTTATTTTTATTTATGAATATAAACTGGTAAAAGCTCAACAAGAAGAACCAGGATTGCCCAGCATGCTTTCAGTTTTATTTTCTTTTAAGTTGATGGCAAAGTGATTTTATTTAGTTGGGTAAGTTTTGCATTTGAGCTGAGAATATTCAGATTATTTCCATAAAATTCAACATAATATTGCTGGCGCCTGACATGCCTATTTATTTCCTTCAAGAAGTGCATATTCAAAACATAGTTTTGGATTATACTAACTTAATGAAATCGAGAGCTCAGTATAAAATCAGGATATAATTTTGTTAATGGCAAAGTAGGTTTATTTACATAGTGAAGTTTAAATTTTCTGCCTAGAATTTTGCTTTTTTTAAAATCCCACTATCCTACATTTGCAGACCTCTTCCCTTGCATGCCTATCTCTATCTGTTTCCTTCTAGAAGTTCTATCTTTAATTATAAAACATGCAATATTTGTGTGATTGAATGTAATAAGGCAGAGGAATACTTATTTTTTGTCCTAATATAACATGCTGAATTCTTTTGTTACTTAGGTAGGTATATGTAAACAGAATGCATGAGTCCATATAGCCAACACCACTGCCCGTCACATTTGTCTTTAGAACTATCTTTTGTATTATGGAAGCCAATTCAAGCTCAAATGCTCAGTAGTACCAATCTTCCCAAATTGAAAGTTAATGCTATTGTAACACTCACTACATTAATTTTGACAGTTTCAAGCATGCTTGAATGTGAAGCTACTTCAAATTGAATCTTAGTGCCACGTGCCATTGAGAATGCCAATATAAACACTTGGAATTAATTTTCCAAGTGGTTTAGAATATTTCAGTTGTCGAAAATAATTTAGTGTTGACTTGAACCAAACAAGCTCAAATCACGACTTAAACAAGGACAGGATTTTAATCATGTCTAACTTTAAAGCAAACAGAAATTACATTGACTGCTGATTTATGTATTTACATTTAAACGATTAGTTTTTGTTTACGGATTTATTATTTAGAAAAGGTATATCAATATGTTGCGAGAATGAGCACAAAGAAGGAATTGTTTGCAATATTTTCGCCATGTACAAGATCATTCAACAAGGATTGAACAGGACCATATTAGTGCCAAAACACAAAAGGTCAATATTATGTCAAAGTCTAGTGTTCGTTACTACTTTCAATACATATTGGTAAAAGTGAAACATATTTAATATCTTCATTATTAACAAAACAATTCTAACAATTTTAAAGCAACCCCGGAAGCCCCTTTTTAACTTTTCAAGGTTTGTCATAATAATATAATTTTCATAGATAATTTTGTTGCTCAATTCGTCAATGTTCCTGCTTCTCTAGATATCCTCAGCTATCTATGGTTTGAGAAATCTTAAATCTCTGGTGGAACAAAATTTCATTTTAGTAGCCTAGCATTCCATTCACACTTCTCATAAGCTATATTTGTCTGGGGTCATAGTGTGCAGGAAGACAAGATAGTTGCTCTCCTGAGGAAGCTTGTTATAGTTGTTTCGAACTTACATTACACTAAAGGGTGTTTTTGCAGGACTTAATATCTTAAATTTGCCACCTGTCTATGTCTTGGCAGGTATGTTTTATTAAAAAAAAAATGATAATTACAATTTAGGAAAATGTTAATTTTTTGTTGTATCTCCTTTGTTTCGATTCAAATCATTTTCTAGATTTTACAAGAAAAAATACACAAGATGGTTATTTCACATTTTTAAAAATATACGAGGAATATGCCACAAATATGGCTCTATTTATTCCTTGTTGGATGACCCTCTACATAGTCTTTACTACTCGAAGAATATTTTAAACATTAGTTCAATATCTTACGCAAGCGTGAAAAACTGTATTCAGAATCAATCAATCAATTAATAAAGCTTTATTATCAGAAGAAAACATTTCTCATTAACAGAGCAGAGCATGAATATACTTAAATATAACAGAATACAATTAGGTACAATTAATTTTCATATATAAAAATTAACCCAAATAAGATATAAATTATAAGGGAATTCATAATCACATAGGTAAGCAGACTGGAACGGCATCACATATAAAATCCAAATTGAATAAAATTAGTAAAAACACAAAGAATACAAAGCAAAACACCCATTATCCACATACAAAATAAAACATCCCTAAACTACGCTAAATTATCTGTCATAAACTCGTCGACGACCAAAAGTCATTTAACATCCCTTCGAAAGGTTATTATGTTTGGGAAATTTCAGTCACATTTTTTTGCTGTTGTAAAACTGTGAATTTTGGATGGGACTAGAAGAAGGAATGGGCAGGCTAATGGTGCGTGCTTTTTGTACCATGGCATGAAGACCTGCCAATATCCGTTGCATGTTTCTTGAACATTAAACATACAGTCTCCAATATAAAAATAATGGGTAGGGTGAGAATCTTTTGGGCAAGAAACAGAGCAGGGTTGAACGTGTAATTCAAATTTCATAATTTATGGAATAAACAGTCTGGACTGAGATTCAATTTGAAATGCACTTGAAATTGTCAAAATAAATGTGGGGGCTCAATATTAGTTCTGACTAATTCTCAAGAAAGGTCTAAAATTTAATTTTAATATTTTGATTAAATTATATTTATTTATCTTTATCTTTCAACGTAACTAACAATTTACCGAATATTTTAAAAACAATAAAGCTCGCAGTAAAGCTCTTAAATATTCGGTTATGCAGCTATACAGGTACTCATAGTCTCACTCAACATGCCATCAGAACTAAAACTAAATTAGTAATAACCAAATCACAACGTCAGTAGTCAATTTAAATCCTCCTTATAGATGGACAGAGATGGACAGAGAAATAGGTCGAACTCACTAGAATATAGATTAGCAACTCTAAGCAACCTTGTCAGTGGTTCATTAAAGCCATAATTAGTGTGATGAAAGGGCACGTGAAACACTTCCGTGTTTCTACCCCTGTGATCAAGTACACTCAAATTAAGTAGACCCAGTAATTCCGGGCAATCAACATACCTATTCAAAAATTTGAAAGAAATGATAGGTCCCTAATAAGTCTCCTATCCTTCAAAGTACCAAGGCTCACCGCCGCTCAGAGTTGGCATCTTCGCCGCCCAACAATCCCCATCTATAGGCAACCACTCTCAAAAACCTGTTCTATACATACACTCTCGATGCTCTTTGAGTAGATCATGTAATGAGGGCTCCACACAACTGAGCAATACTCCAGATTTGATCTGACCAAACTACAGTATAGTATTTTCAGTGTGAGAATATCAAATTCTTTAGATGATCGCTTAATAAAGCCCAACATTTTAAGTGCCTTTGATACAATAACATTTATATGAGAAGAAAACTGTAGCTTGCCATCAAACTGTATCCCCAATTCACGAATGTTATTCGCAATCTTAAGAGTGTTGTTGTTTATTTTGTATCCAAAATTGTAGGGTTTCGAAAGGCGTGAAAAGGAGATCTGGTCACACTTGTTGACGTTTAACTGCATTTTATTGAGCTGACACCAATCAGAAAAGTTATCAATGTCCTGCTGTAGAAGTAATGCATCCTCTATACAATTCATCGATCGAAAAATCTTTAAACAAGTCCTTAAGTCATCAGCAAAGGTCAAGTATGAGCTATTCCTTATAAAGTCCCCCATATCACTCACAAAGAGATTGAATAGAATGGGCCCACACTGGGAACCCTGAGGAACCCCCCGAGGAACCTCAATCTCCCTTGAAACGCTGCCAGCTTACTTGACAGCCTGCGCCCTATCCGTGATAAAACTCCGAATCCACGACAAGAGTGAATCATTGATTCCCATGGCTCTCAGCTTGGGCTGTGGTCGACCCTATTGAAGGTCTTACAAGTCACAGTATACAGAGTCGACCTGCAGCCCTCTGTCCATTGCAGAAATTAGGTAGTTCTCATATGGTAAGAGATTAGTGCAAGTAGATCTGCCATGTGAAAAACTATGCTGTTCAGGATTTACAAGGCTCCTACAATCCCAAGACAGCATATCAGTTACTAAACGATTCAACAGCTTTGGGATTTCTGACTGAGTACAGACGGCCCTGTAGTTTTCCACATTTTCTCTATTACCAGATTTATAGATAGGTTTTTTTTGGTGGCAACGAATCGATTGATTCAGCAATCTTAGCAACACTAACAGTATATTTATTGATGGTAACAATATTTTTAAATGTATAATCGGGAGTACCTTGAGATGAGGTGTCGGTCATTATATACTGTGGAGAAGAATTTAGCAAAGATATCTGCAAGTTCGCCATTGTTCTGATTAATCTCAATGTTGTAGGTGACATTAGATGGCAAGCTATTTCGGTTTTCATTTATATATTCTCAAAAACACTTGGGACTATGAATATTTGATTCTATATTGTTAATATAAATGTTATAGCAGTCGTCTCAGTCGTTTACACTGACCTCTAAGTTGATAAAATGAAGCATAAACACACTGCCTACCTGTTTCCTTATACCTCCTATGTACCTACTTCGTATTGATGACAGAATTACGAAGTCCAGTGGTGAACCATCTAGACCTAAACCTTTTTACTGGAATGAAAAATATGGAACACCATCATCCAAGGACACTGAGTCTAGAACTCTCCAATCAGAGGCAGCCAAGAAATTATTTATATTTATGTAATCACCGTTTTTGAAATCATAGAAGTATTCCTCTAGATCAGAAGATGTATTGGAATTATTGAGAGGGATTTCAAAAGGTATGGCAGTGTGATGGAAATTATTAGGCAACAATGTGTTGATTGCTTTTGCAATCACAAGATTGCCAAGGCTGGAAAAAAATAAAGTTAAAATTACATTTCTATCATTAGGTAGAAAGTTAAGCTGAAAAAGAGTATAAAAGCTAAAACAATTCAGCAAATGAGCTGGAGAATTATCCGGGCAAACAACAGATAAACCAAAATTATCGTTATCCCAAACTGCACCGGGCAAGTTATAGTCACCTCCCAAAACAATGTTGCACTCGGGGCATTTCTCATAAAGGTACTCAATAGTTTGACAGTGGCATTCGTACAGTGTTGAGTGAGAATTCATCAATTCATTCAATATTAATCATATAGATAATAGGACATGATAGTAAAGAGTTGAAAATTGATTTATTTTTTTCTGCACATTGACTAAGTTTTTGCCATAAAATTCAATTTCTTTGTACCCTCATCCATCCATCTAATTCGGCTAATTCACAATATGAAAATTCGATCTGCAATAGTCGATTGTAGCCTGTTGATTTGGATGAATTGAATTCAAGTGGCGTTATTTTATTGTAATTATGCTTTGTTTTACAGATATCACTTCAGTCAGCTCTTGATAATTAAAAATGGCTACTAGTTTGGCTACACAGCTTCGTAACCTATCCATCCCATCTACAAATGTTCTTAAAGATGATAAGAGAAGATCAACCCTTTTATTTGATCCCAGAGAAGCTGCAGCCATTAGTGGTGAAGTTATTTATGAAATTGGCTTGGATGGTTTAGAAGAACTTATAATTAAAAATGATAAGTTTGCTCAGTTCAAACAAACCTTATTTCATGCTTCATCAAAGGATTTTGACAGAAATGTTCATAGTAAAGATGAAAACAAGAAAGTCAATAGAAACATTCAGAAATTTCTGATAATGGTATCTCCATATGTTTTAATAAATCCAGCTCACAAAGCATTGGAATGGTTACTTTATAGATATTCTGTTAACGAGTTTAACAGACAGGAACTTTTAATGGCAGCCTTACCATACTATAATTCAAATATTTTTTCTAGAATTGTTCAAACTTTAAAATTTAGTGGACCTTCTGATCCTTTCTACTTCTTAAGGACAGTTCAGAAATCTGGTATGCATTTACACAGACTAGACTTATTTTATCAAGCTCTAACTAATTCTAGTATCGTAAAATACTTAACTGAATTTATGTGCCAGTTAATACTTGCCCATGATAACTATAATATGTTAACAACACAGTTTAATTTTTATTGTTCTGTTTTTTGTGGAGCTATTGAATTTGCTAATAACATTAGTGAATCATTTATATCACAAATGCTTCCTTTAATTTTAAAGGGACTTAGTTCACCAATTCCCGATTTTGCTGCGGCTTCCTATGTCATAACAGCAAGACTTCTATCAAAAGGTTTGTTTTCTGGCAAATTATTAAATGTATTCCTTGAAAAAGTGTCAGACCTAAAATGCAAATCTTTAAAACTAGAGGCGACATTAGTGATTGTACTAATATACCAGCTGCAAAATCAATATGAGGATTTACCACTCACCGTATTAGCCAAATTGTCAGAAAACGATTGGATACTAGAATCTTTGCAACACTTACATTCGACTGGAAATTATGTCTATCCATTCCTAAAAGTTCTTGTAAGAAAAGCAGCTAATCAGGGAGTGCATGGCAATCAGTTTTTATGCAGAGAGTTGATTATGAAAATGGTAAATGAAATTACATTTGATGGAGGTTTTATTAAAATATTCTTATGGTAAGTTAAACTATTTCTTTCAGGTTATACTATGAATTGTATAATTAACTGGTTACCCCACTATGGAATACATCAAGTTCCTGTACCAAGTAGATTTTATATTACTTTCAGAATATCATTCTCAAATTTGAAAATTCAATCAATGATATTTTGGAGTGAATGATTTTTTTTGAATTGCATTAAAACAATTTATTCATCATCATGATCATTATTTACTATGTATATACAAAATCATTTACATGACATTACATTGGTCAATCATATTTAAATAATAATTAATATTAAACTACAAAATAATAGAATAAAATACAAAGTAACGCAAACGGTGAACTGTAAACCAATCCCGGGGAATCATAAAACAGACAATACCGACATTAACAATTAAACAAATCAATATGATGGCCAAGGATTGAACAATTAATAAAACAATGTGAGCAAAATAGTCTGAATTTAATAAAAACATGAGCTAAATTGTCTGCAATTCCTATGTCTTCCACTCGATGAAATTCCGTAAAGAATAGAAAGCAGTGTTGACACTGAACATTAACCAGAGACTAGAAGGTTCACTCTCAGTCGGCACTTATGATGTACCGCTTACAAAGGCCAGACGCCAGATTTTAGACGACACGAGGTGGAATGTGGCACGAGGCGTGAGCGGCTAACCAGCATTTGACCAGGTTCCGTGACGGGGCAAGGAGGGAAATGCTGGGGGCGGGGTTTAGAGTGAACCTTCTAGTCTATTGTTAATGTTCGGTGGTGTCGAATAGGAAGGTAGAGATATGGTTTTGTTGAGAATTTTTAGTTAAACATATTGATTCCCTTACTCCCTAGGTATCATGTCAGTTTTATCTTATTTTAATCACGGATAACATTTTAGCTTTAATTAAAGTGATACAAATTTAAATGAAGTATATTTGTATTTTAAGATACTCTATTCTACCATTTTTGACTTTTCTTATATAAGTCTGGGAGGCAGAATAGAACAACTGATATTTCAAAAGCAAAAATCCGGCGCTTCCGAGCAACTCGACATCCTGAACCATGCCGAATCGAAACGGAGTGCCGAGGCAGGCGATTTTGATGGGATTATTGCAAAACTTAAAAATAAGAAGAGCTCTGGGTTTGATGAAATTTCAGCAAATCTATTGAAGCACTGTGCAGAGGAGGTTGTAGTGCCCTTGTGTCACATCATAAATAATTATTTTATGTATGGTTTATTTCCTGAACAGCTTAAATTAGCTCTTGTTAAACCAATAAACAAAAAGGGAGACAAAACTCTTGTTGAAAACTACAGGCCAATTGGTTTATTATCAAGCTTTTCTAAGGTCTTTGAAATTGCAGTGTGCTCAAGGCTTCTGCAGTTCTTCTGTGCAGAAAAATTAATAAGCTCATCCCAGCATGGTTTTCTTAAAGTAAGGTCAGTGGAGACTGCAACTTATGATTTTGTTGAGAGGATGCTTAATGGCTTTGAGAATGGGAATCTATCTTTGGGTGTATTCCTGGATTTTTTAAAGATATTCAACAGTATTGACTTCTGGATTTTGCTCGAAAAATTGTTGCGCGATGGAGTGCGTGGAGCAGCCCTGCAGTGGATAAACTCGTACCTCCTACATAGAAAGCAAAAGGTGGTTATTGAGGCTGAGGGGGTTAAGTACTTTTCCAATGAGGAAGAAATCTTAATGGATGTACCCCAAGGCAGTGTCATGGGCCCTTTGCTCTTCATTTTTTACATTAATACCTTAGCCAGTGAAATACTGGATAAAAACTCACACCTCACAAATTTTGCTGATGATACCAACCTGCTAATAATTGGGTCGGCACTGTCAGAGGTTCTTGAGATCCCCACAGATCGACTGATAGCAGCACAGGATTGGTTTACCAAGAATAAACTAGTTCTAAATGCCGAAAAAACAAATGTAATCTGCTTTCGAACCAAGCAAAAAAATAAGGACATGTCAAGGGTTGTTTCTCTCGATAAATCAACACAAACTTTGTCCGAACATACAAAGTTTCTGGGTCTCTACATTGATCAGAACTTGATTGGGTACAACATCTATCACTTGTCTGCAGTAGAGTTAATTCTCAATGAGAATACCTTCGAAATATTTAAACTTGGACAACCTTAAAACTGTATATTTTGCAAACATATATTCAGTCCTTAAATATGGTATAATGTTCTGGGGAGGAAGCAAGAATGCAGATAGAGCTTTTTTAGCTCAAAAAAGGCAGTTAGAATCTCGCTGAACTTAAGGAGGAGAGACTCATGTAGGGAAAGGTTTAGAGACTTGGGACTTCTGACAACTTATGGGCTTTATATATGTGAGTGTCTTTTATTTCTGGAGAATGGGCAGAGATTTGTTGAGTTTAATTCACAAAGAATTATTCCAACTAGGTTCACAGTGTTTTGCCCTACTCAACATAGGCTTACAGCTACTGAGAAAGGCCCCACCTACTCGTGTATTAAATTTTTTTACATATTGCCAAATAATATTAGGCTGGAAACTCTTGGCGCTTTTAAGAAATCTTTAAAAACCTGCTTGTAGAAATTAAACCATACAGAATCCAACAATTTCTGAATCATAGACCTGCTGAAGTTTGAAGTCTGCTGCAAACATTGTTTTACGATGTGTTGTTTACCAATAATAAACTAGTTCTAGTGTTGTTTGTTGTTTCTTGTATCTATGTTATTTTAATTGTTCTGGTGTCCATCTGATTTAACCATTTTATCCCATTTTATTGCTATCTTTTCTTAACTTTTTTTTACTAACTAATTTTATTTTTTTTTGAAACTAATTATAATAGCTGTTATAAGCCAATTTAGGATTTAGGAGATTAGTTCTGAAATTTTTTGATGTGTAAACATCTTACGTGGCGGTATGAGGGTAAATCTCGGCAAATGCGACGGAAATGGGGGGACGGAAATGTGGGGACGGAATGTGTAAACCGATTCTAGCCGCTAGGCGGTATTATTATACAATTTTGCAATTTAAAATCGTTTTAAACGGATTTTGGACGATAAAAAAGCATATTTTAAATTAAACGAACCGTCAAAAGTATTATTTTTATTATATTATATTCGCAGTGTATTTGGATCCATAGCACAGCTTATTTTTAATGGACGGTTGAATTTAAAATATAATTTTCACTTCAAAATCCATGACAAATTCGTCTGAAGCCACGGCTATCGACCTAAAAAACTCCGAATTTTCGGATTTTTATACAATTTTGCCATTTAAAATCGTTTTTAAAGGGATTTTGGACGATAAAAAAGCATATTATTATTTTAAATTAAACGAACTGTTAAAAGTATTATTCAGATGCCCAGACGTTTAAGTCATAGCCCTCTTCTAAAATTTTAAATATTTGGTTATTGACTTTCCTAAATCAAAAGATGTCGGCCCATGATTTCTAGGTAAATAAGCTGTGTGAGCTGTGTTGTTGATGTTATTCTTGGTGGTATTAGATTTTCGTGTCGAATTTGTGCAGTGAATTAATCCACTCCAAAGCTGCCAGTAATTACGTTTTATTAAACAATCCTAACTAATATTATAAATGCGAATCTGTTTGTTTTTATTCCATGAACAAGCTAAAATGTACAGGTAACGGCCATAGCACGTTGAAAATGTCAGTTCTCGTCCGATCACTGAAGCTTCTAAGCTAAACTTCTGATTAGTACTTGGATGAGTGACCGCTTGGGAACACAATGTGCTGTTGTCATTTTTTACAACCGATGTCGTTATAGGATATGTTTACACATTAGTCTCGAGTACTAGCAGACTCGCTCAATTTTTTTGATCTTGACGCTATATGTTCAATTGTATTATGTTTATGACTATGCAATTTTTCATTAATATAGACCATTTGAATTTGAATTTAGCTATAATAACTTATTACTGGGGCCCGGGCGGCTCAATATGGTGATCATCTTAACAATAGTGACAATAAGTCCAAATGTGTTTGGTAGATTGTGAGAAGTGGGGGGTAAGAACACAAGCCGTGCTGATTGCCAAATTTCCGGGGATCCGAATGTGATATGTAACAACTTCAATCACTGTCATTAACGCAGCGCCGAACCTTTTGAGCAGCCTTCATCAGCAGGTTACCTTTACGTGCAATATTCCTCTTAATAATAAATCATTCTTTTTAACACCTGTCACCTGAGGAATTTCTAAAGATAATCGTGACACTTAAAAATAAAATGAGTGCAGAGTACGATGAAGTCTCATCAAACCTTAAGAGAAGGTCGCTTGAAACGGTGATTTATTACTTTGTGGACAGGACTGTTGAGGTACTCGAGGATGGAGGCCTATCCATGGGAATGTTTCTCGACTTGTCGAAGGCGTTCGACAGCCTGGATGACGCCATTCTGCTGGAGAAACTGGAGAGGTATGGTGTGCGTGGACTTGCATCATACTGGATCCGCTCAGACCTGGTTGTTCGGAGGCAGAGAGTTCTTGCAGACAGAAATGGAGTAAAACACAAGAGGGTCATCTTCGGCTAGGCGTACCTCAGGGAAGTGCCATGGAACCTCTGCTGTTTGTTTCTATGTCAACAACCTGGCGTCAAAAATACTTCATGGAAGTCATGTCTGATAAACTATGCTGATAACGCAAACATTATTGTTATTGGGGCAACCTTGTCTGACCTTTTGAATGTCGCCAGCTACCACCTGCTGAGGGCAGAAGAATGATTTCAGAAAAACAGACTCGTCCTCAACACTGAAAAGGCGAATCACATTTGTTTTAGGACGAGACGGAGAGATGCGGATGTTCCCAAAATATCACCCTAACTGTAAGCACGAAGTTAAAGTAAAGTAAAGTAAATTTTATTCATGTTAGAAACAGAGTTTTACAATCGTCAGAAAATACATTATAAGCAAACAATGCTGTAAGATTAAATCACCTAAAACATAGTAGCTTGAAATACAAAATTTTAACAACAGCCAGAAAAATACTACAAAGACACTTGAAAACTACTACCCAATATGAAAACATACAAGTTAAACACTTTAAAATGTGGCCATTGAAAATTCATTAATGCTGTAAAAAACATTTTCACATAGAAAAGATCTTATTGAGGCTGTAAAATCTTTACCATTCAGAGTCCTTATCTCTCTAGGAATTTTGTTAAAAAATAATGAAGCGTAATAGAGAGTCGTAATTGAAGACCTTTTAAGTCTAAGGATTTATTTATGTTTATATTATCAGACTGTCTGGTATTATATGAATGTAATTCTGAACACAAATCATAATTACTAATGTTCTTTTTTATATATGTAAGGCACTCAAAGATATAACGACATGGTAAAGTGGGAATTTTCAATTTTATAAATGATGCCCTAACACCATCTCTATAGTCCAGGCCCTCAACAACCCTCAGAGCTCTGCACTGTAATCTGAAAATCCGCTCAGCCTGAGGCGCATGACCCCAAGCCAGAATGCCAAAGTTGTAATGCATGGAAGACCATCAAAACTACACCTCCCTCCACGATCTTACAAAGGTTCTTTAGAAGAAATATTGATCGTGTGATGCTTTTTAAAAATCAGCTTTGAGTCAAGTTGCATCCCCATTCGCGGCCCTAACTCCGTCACCCACATCCCCGAGAGAAAATACAATATTTTTCGTTTTATTAATATTTACAGTCAGATGGTTGGCACTAAATCAATGACTCAACTCCGTGACCACTCCCGCCATCAGCGTCTCTAGGTCCGTCAAATTTTTACCACTATATAGCGCCGTGGTATCGTCCGCAAAAAGGATTAACTTACGGTTAGTGGCAGTACAGACATCGTTGATATAAGTGATAAACAGGAGTGGTCCAAGTATCGAGCCATGGGGCACGCCATGACTAATGGACATCTCCCGGAATAATACTCCATTTACCCAGACATTCTGAGTACGGCTGGTGAGATAGCTGCGCATGAGCTGGCTGCTAACATTACTTAGTCCATACCAATTATGCATTTTTAATAGGATTTCACGTGATATGCAATCAAAAGCTTTCGAAAGGTCACATAGTGTACCACCCACATGCTCCCCCCTCCCGCAGCCCCCGACAACATATTCCAATAAATTCATATGGCAAGTGTTGTAGATTTGCCTCTATGAAAGCCAAATTGAAAGTTGTTTAAAATATTGTTTGACTCCAGACAATTATAAAGTTGGCCCTTCAGAAACAGCTCAAAAATTTTCGAAACAGCCGGAATAAGAGATATAGGACTATAGTTGTTAATAGCATCCTTATCCCCTTTTTTCAAAACAGTAATTACTTTTGATTTCAGCCCGGGTAGACCCCTTCGTGAATGCAGCAGTTTATGAGTTTTGTTAAAGGAATTATGCAAGTATCTTTGATTCGTATATATCCAGACTATGTTTATTTTTTAGTTTTTCTATTGCATCAGGAACCTGGACAAATGTTACCTTGGAGAAGGAAAAATCCCTCCACAGGAACCGATACTTCAATGTCTGTATCAGGAATACCTCTTAAGATTCCATCCACAATAGTGGCAAAAAAATTAAATCTATCCCTGATATGTCTGGTGGCGCAGTTTTTTGTGCTGCGCCTCTAGTCTCATTGACAATCTTCCAAGCTGCCCCAACACGGCTGTCTGACCTCCGAATAAAATCCGAATTGGCCTGTTTCTTAGCTATACAAACTGCTTCTCTGTATCTACCTCTAAACTGCCTTATCTGAGATGCTACCCCCGCAGACTGATGACTTCTGCAGAGGTCATTTAGGAATTTAAGACTTTCTCGCATTTGTCTAATATTGTCATTAAACCACGTGACCCTCCGGCCTACTTTTACCATCTTTCTTTTCTCTGAAAACGACGAGCCAATGATGCGGATAAACGCATCAGCCTTCTCATCTGGAGAACAAGAAGACCTTAATAGAATAGAATAGAATAGAATACTTCTTTATGGAAACCCCAAATCCACTCGCTGCAACAGATTAAACATATTGTTTATGCCATGTTGTGTTATTGGCCTATGTACAATATAGGTGGACAAGATGGTCTCAGGTACGTCACCAACCTTGACCTCCAGCCTCCATCTGCAAAGCCCGATGATCAGACAATACAGCCTCAATAATATCCGCCCTAAAATCTAAATTATCATTAAAATTAATAAAAACATTATCGATACAGGCATTTAGTCTAGTAGAGGGTCTGCATTGTATTGGCTGGCAGGAACGTCAAACTGGTGAGAG
>JAEQML010065465.1:0-20954 GCA_016904865.1 Pissodes strobi
AAAAAAAAAAAAAAAAAAAAAACGACGAAATCACCCCTGCGAGGCCAGAACTACATACTCTGATAGTTTAGACGGGACAATTACTTATTAAAAGGACTAAAGATAAAAAAAAACAGTATGATAGAGAAGTATCCACCAGCTGCCAACTGCAATGTCCTCAGACCATCAAAATTAAATCTCGAAGAGAGTACTAAATCCTGCCAAGACAACTACTGTATCAATTACAGAAACAACTATAGTCCGTGGGATTAGTGCCTTAGCCCTTCCTTTCAATAATTTAATTAGCAAACCGTCTGAACTAGAATTATACGTTCAAAATTAGCAGAGAAAAAAGGTAAACAGTTCAATAATAGAGTGGGTACAGGATTATAAAATCCCTTTCAATAGGACACCACTCCGGTTAGCAAAGCAGAAGACTACATAGGACGGCAAAAAATTTAATTTCAAAATACGCATTCTTGGGGAAAACTGATCTCTTAAAGATGCATGTTTCCTTATCCCTATGTACAGTAGAGTAGTCAAAAAAAGTTGTTAAGATTCGTTTTTTGCAACGTACTATACCAATTTAATTGTGTTTCATTTGGTTTATGTACAGCTCCATATCTTTTCACAAAACTGAAACCAGATGTAAGATATGTAAAATTTAAGGGTATAAAAACTGTACTCTACTTAGACAATGGGCTAGTTATTGGTAATTCAAAATAGAATTGCTTAAAAGTATAAATAAAATTACATAAACATTACAAGATTTAGGTTTTATATAAAAAAAAGCGTAGTTATTCCCCCTCAACCATGCTCACTTTTGAGGGTTATACAAGAGAAAAGGGACCTACTGGCAGAACAGTCTATTATCTTTACCCTGAAAAATACTTACTCACATCTCTTTGCGGAGAGAAACAACCATTGTGGAAGAAAATTTCTCTGGCTGTAGGGAAATTACGAAGTTTCCTGAGAAATTAAATTGATTATTTTTTATTGCAAACTATAGAACCGTAAAAAAAAAACAAATAAAAAAAAAAATAAAATTAAAAAAAAAAATTAAAAAAAAATCGATACGTATTTTTTTATTTCCGCTAAAGATGAATATTACAAGAGCTATACCAGTTTTTAGTTTTGTATATATACATATACCATGCATGGTGTGACGTAACAATTCATGTGTATTATGACGTCATAAGCACATCTCAAGGCGTTGTATCTGCCTCATTTTTCGGCATAGGGAAAAAAGAAAAAAACATATGTTTACTTATTTTTCATGGGCTATCGAAATCAGCAGTAATAAAAAAAAAAAAAAAAATTATGAAACTTCCTCATTGTCAGGAGAGCTATTCTATAACAAAGCGTACCTAATGAAGCGATAAAAGTGATTATTTCTTCATTGACAGATAGCGCCCTCAAACAATACGGAAATACTTACAATAAATAGGGGAATTTCTGTTTTTCTAAGCGCCAACAAATATATAATAAAACCGTAAACTTATTCTTGAGCTCCTAAATATTCAATTGTCTTCGGAGTCATCCTACTCAAACAAAAGACGAAGCGGTTATAAAAAGTTTTCTCAATGGAACATTTAACATAAGACCCCCCAAAATCAAAATACTCAATTACTTGGGATTCCTACCCAGTTCTACAGCGCTTAAAGAGCATGTACCCTCACGAATTCTTAAATCTACAAATCTAACTTTCAAGCTAGTAACACTCTTAATACTAATAACGGCACACAAATCACGGACAACCCGGAAGTAAAATTAGACAATATTTTTAAATATGAATACATAATTGAAATCAGATTCCCGGATAAAATAAAAGCAAGTGGCTTAAACAGGCTTCAACCTAGTTTGATATTACCTTATTTTATTAATCAACCTGAACTATGTATAGTCACACTATTAGAGACTTACATAGAACGCATAAAAGGAAAAAGGGTGCTACCAGTCAATAAAAGGTGAATAGTTTGTTGTATTAGCAGATACAATCGATCGTATCCCCACTGTCTGCAATTGCAGTTGCAGCTAGTGAACATACCTATTTTTTTGTTCAAAAACAGAAATTACGGCATTCACAGATACTGTAAATATGCTAATAGATCGTTGCATTTGCAGATGCAATCGATACCACAAGTAGCAAAACCAAACAAAATGTAATACTCACTCACAAAAAGCCCTATCACCCAGACAACAGTCAAACCATTAGCAGATGGGTCAAGTTAATACTAAAAGCCAGCAGTATAAACACGGAAATCTTTGGGGCACACAGCACGCGACACGGGGCAACTTCAGCAGCTCAAAGAATGGGAGTTACATTACAAACCATTCAGAAGACAGCTGGCTCGACAGAAAAATCAAAAGTATTCTCGAAATTCTATAAAAAACTTGGCGTGGGTAATCCCACTGGATTGGCATCTTGTTTATTGAACCATAAACTCTAAGGAATCATATAAATATTAAGCTACAATTATAACTTACTTATCATATTACATAAGAATATTGGTATAGTATTAAAAATAAGTTAAAGGTTAATATCAGTTAAGCGTTAAACATGATATATGTACCTTCATGATGTGTGTTATTAAATCTAATGGTTATAAATTTGAATTTTAGTTTATAAAAAGGGCCTTACAAATCTAGGACTACAGAAAACTCGCAGTTTTCAGTTAATGTAGATTACATCGCAAATACTTTAAACATCTACAAAGTGTAATGAGGGATGGCGGAGATGCGAAGGATAATTACAAGATCAATCGACTTACCTGTAAGGAAGATCGATCGGAATTATCCGAGCATCTCCGCCATCCCTCATTACAAACCCGCCCAGTCTTTACCTTCTCCCTATCACCCCAAATGCAATGTAATCAAAAATCTCACGAACCAAAATTGTAATGACGCATCAAGGCGATGCATGAGCTCGAGCGGCTGGTCGGCTGAATCACCATGTTTTTAAATAACTTCTTTAAAAATTGTACCGATTGGGAAAAAGTTGTATACTACAAAGTGTAATGAGGGATGGCGGAGATGCTCGGATAATTCCGATCGATCTTCCTTACAGGTAAGTCGATTGATCTTGTAATTATTCATTCTTTTCATATTCTCGAGCTTGTAACGTGTTAAATAAATATTTTTGAAAACACAGTTTCTGCTTTGCGAAACATAACTTATTTGTGGACAAGAATATTTTTCGTTTGTGGCTTTTAGAACTTTTTTTTAATTATATTTTCAATTACTAAAAAATTATTGGAAAAATGAACCTCTGTCACAGCTGTTTCGTTTTTCAATGCAATTTCCTTCTTAAATTTGGGATTTTTAACTTAAATTAGTAATCCATTTCATTTTCTAATATATATTATGCCAGTTGTTGATCGTCATGGATTATCAAAATATCAATGTTTTGGGTCTTTGTAAAAGTTACCATCTGGTTAAGAAAATGAAATCAAATAATAAAGAGAATATTCTTAATATTGACCTAAATATTTCTGCAAGTATTCAGTGGACTTTGAAATGCGATACGATATCCTTAGATGGTGGCGTAAGCAATAGTCAAATATGGTTTCAAGTATAAAAATCCCTCATTTTTGTAACTTTTTCAATAATGTTAATTTTTGTGTTCTGTACAGGGTGGCTCGAATTCGTGTCTATGTATGGGGAACTCGAAAACCGTAAGAGATACAGTGTCGGTGAAATTAAGGAAAAATTGCGCATTTGGGTGCCTAATAATATGCCGTTTAGAAAGTTTCAAAATTCCGAGTATTTACGGAGATATCCGGAAAAAAACGAGATTTTGAAAAATCGTTTTATTTTTTTCCTTTGCTTATTTAAAGACGGATTTCAAATCTAATTGCACTTTTGCATTGCCACTTTATCCGCTTATATGATATCCAGTTTTCGTCGTCAAGGGATCATCATCAACTTTCTTTATTTAAATATGAACTTTAATTTTTTTTATCATTTTTCAGATGGTATTGGCGTTATTAATATGTGTATGTGTTTTTATTCTTTTTATTTTATTTTTATTATTTTTTTATTTTTATTTTTTTTATTATTTTTATTCTATATATTTTGCTTTGGCGTGAGTTTAAAAAATTTAAGGTAGGTGAATTTTTATATTCTATAAAACTATTTTATTTGTTTTTTGTATTAAGTGGAAAATTGGAGCCCGTATTAAAAATAAAAAATAGTTAAATTATGGCAGAATAAGGCGATGAACTATTACTCAGTACTATTACTAGTTTATTTATAAGCAAAATTCAAATAGTTGTTTTTCCATCAAAGTGCCTATAGTATCACGTAGTATGATTATAAAATGTTGATGTTCTCTATTAAATAAATTTTTTAATTGGTTAAATGTTGAGAATATTTTATCTTTGCAGCAAGCAATTTGTTTGAGTAATAGTTCATGGCCATATTCTCTTTTTATTTTTAATACGCTCCAATTAATACAAAAAGCAAAATAAAATATTTTTATAGAATGTAAAAATTTCAAAAGTACCTACTATACATTATTTAAAATTACGCCAAAGCAAAATATATAATTAAAAAAAACACATAATCATATTAATAACGCCAATACCATGTGAAAAACGATAAAAAAAATGAAATTCGTATTTAAAAAAAGAAAGGTAATGATGACCCCTTGAAGACGAAACGTCAGATTTCAAACTGGATACCATCATTGGATAGAGCGGAAAAAGTGGCAATGCAAAAGTGTAATTCAATTTGAAATCCGATTTTAAATAAGCCCAGGAAAAAAATAAAACGATTTATCAAAATTGCGGTTTTTTTCGGATATTTCCGGAAATACTCCGAATTTTAAAACTTTATAACCGGCATAATGTTAGGCACCTAAATGCGCAATTTTGCCTTAATTTGACCGACACTATATCTCTTACGGTTTTCGAGTTCCCCATACATAGACACGAGCCACCCTGTACAGGATGTTCGGTTATAAATGTAACCTCCCTTTAACTTTTTTATTTGCCCTCGTATAAAAAAATGTTAAAGACAAAAGTTGTAAGGATTTTCATACAGTTTTCTGCGGTGTTACTAGAAAAACAATTGAACATCGAAATTCTACTGTACAGATTAAATTAATGTTGTTTTAATGGGACACCCTGTATATTCTTCTGTATATCGATAGAGCTCCTTAAGGCGAGTTCAGTAATATAAGGTTTATTGGGTCTAGCTATAATAGTTACCACGTAAATTGCAAGAATGTCAGGAATCTGATTATTACTGAACCCCTCTCCTAAATTATTTATTTGATGAGCTTGAAAAAAATTCTTCCTTCAGAAGCTTTTCTGATGTTCAATTGTTTTTCTAGCAACACCGCAGAAAAGCTTCTGAAGGAACCTACAACTTTTGTATACAACATTTTTTTCTATCTCACCAAATAAAGAATTTAGGAGAGGGGTTCAGTAATAATCAGGTACCCGATATTCTTGCAATTTACGTGGTAGGTAACTATACAGCTAGACCCAACAAACCTTATATTACTGAACTCTTCTTTAAGAGTTCTACCGAAATCCGGAAGAATATACAGGGTGTCCCATTTAAAAAAAATATTTTTAATCTGCACAGTAGAATTTCGATGTTCAATTGTTTTTCTAGTAACACCGCAGAAAACTATATGAAGATCCTTACAACTTTTGTACTTAACATTTTTTTATACGAGGGTAAATAAAAAAGTTAAAGGGGGGTTACATTTATAACCGGACACCCTGTACATTTTTAAGCTCTAATAATACGTAGTTTTTATCAATATGTCGAGCAAAATGTCAGGCACACATGTTGGTGCTGCCATCTCCATGCTGGACAAGATTTCTGTCACATTTTTGCTCGTAATCTTATAAATTACATTTCCGCTTTGGAGTTGGCGGTGTTCAGACGTGGGAAGAATTGATTAAATTCAGTAAAGAAAGGAGTATGTGTTAAATTAAACATTTAAGATTTTTTGTTAGATATTTACCAATAGTTAACCTGAGGTAAAGTATTTAATGTTATGTGTGAAAGAATGAATGCTTGGAAGTAGATAGAGTAGTTATTTATGCATTATTACAACGGTTAATGAGTTTTCACTTCTACAGAAGGATCCACTATTGCCTCGCAAAATCTGGGGGGAGTTCTATCTAGATTTCCCTTGACGTCTGATTTGGCACTGACGACCCGTCAGTCTGCTGCGAACAGATTACGCAAGTAATCTCAGTAATAAAAGCATAATTTCGAAATTCCATCAAGTTACCGTCTAAAGGTGGAATTCCCTCGGAGCGGCTATCGCTGACGATAATCGCGTAGTGATTATCGCTCAGCGATAATCGCTATAGGTATGTTTTCCAAGCAGCGTTCGCGACATTAAACTTCAAGCGAGTATCGGTAATTTTCCTATTAGTTGTTCGTTCGTTCTGTGTCAGTCAAGTCATTGGAATTAGTTTAAAGCGGAGTAGCAAACTACTTGCGGCTTATATGATGTATGAAGAAGCCGAAGATGATGACATACTTCAAATGTGTGTGGTTCTACGAGATGAGGTCGATACGATATACAGTACCTATGTCCCCGGATGGGGTTAACAAGAGGACTAAAAATTGAAAGATACGATAAAAAGTTATTCTTGATAAAAGTTTTTGCTTCCTCTAAAACTAAGAACTGCCCGAAAAACAATACCTTATATTATACAGAGCGATCACAAATTAACAATACGTGTAATTTTCCAAGAGTAAACTACGTGATTTTTTTTTTAATAATGTTAAACAAAAAAGTTGATTGCAGATAAGTTATTGAAATGCAGGAATAGTATTAACAAGTATACAGGGTGCTACAAATTCCAGTGGCGTAACTAGAATCGGATTTAAAATTTGATACCGCCAGCTTGTAGAGGAGAAAAAGTGGCAATAATAATATGACATTTATTTTACTTTATCTCTTCGAACAAAGGCAGGAAAAAATAAAAATAAAATAGACGATTTTCGATTTTTTACGGATATCTCCGGAAGTAGACGGAAATTTCTAAGTTATTTGACGGCATGTCAATCATTCTTAAATTGCGCAACTTTGCCTTAATTTAACTCACCCCGTATCTCTTACGGCTTTTGAGATACCCATACAAAGAAACGAATTTGTAGCACCCTGTATACTATTCCTGCATTTCAATAATTTATCTGCAATCAACTTTTTTAATAACATTATTAAAAAAAATAAAATCACGTAGTTTACACTTGGAAAATTACACGTATTGTTAATTTGTGATGGCTCTGTATAATATACGGTATTATTTTTAGGCAGTTCTTAGTTTAGAGGAAGCAAAAACTTTTATCAAGAATAACTTTTTTTCGCATCTTTCAATTTTTAGTCCATTTGTCCTCTTGTTAACCCCCTTCCGGGGACATATTGTATATCTCTAGACCGGAGGAGGGCTTTTTCACTCAGTTAATACAAACCCATTTGAAGCCTGACGATAAAAAATTCCAAAAATGTTTCAGATTGAATCGACCTCAGTTAAAACTAAGGAAAAGTCGTTGGTCGCAGCGACTATATTTGCTCTCGGAGAAGTCAGTTTGCGACGCACGCTGCCCCTGACGATTATCGCCGGAGGCTGTCGCTTGGAGGAAAGTGATTCCATAAAGGAACAGCAGTATCAGTCTCAGCGCGATCGTCGCAGCGACGATCGCTGAACGATCATCGCAGCTATCGCTCGGAGGGAATTCCACCTTTAAGCAAAGCCCTGGTTCAACAGAAGATGCGAACAACACCAAACCTACAAGTACTGGCAGCAAAATCAGACCGCTGAAAATCACAATTATATCGACGAAACTAAGGACAACCACAATCAAAGAATCAGGAATAAACTTTTGCAATGTCCCAGTGGCTCCAGGAATTTCTAGTAGGTAGCAAAGGCAGTAAGTACTATCCTTACAGAAACGTCTCTCCCACCTCTGATAGACCAACGTGCGAATCACGGCTACTACAGCCAAGAAAAAAGCAAAAATGTTCTCATCGCGCTCTACCTTAGACCTCCCCCAAGGTAAGCCTCTCCCCACCATATCAAACATGAACATTTCCATAGCAGAAGTCAAGTTTCATCATCGTGATATTCGTAAAATCCTTCAAGCACTAGATATGCAAAAGGCATCAGGATCGGACGGAATACCTGATATTGCGTTAAAGAAGTGCGCCAACGAACTAACATCCGTTTTTTACCATTTTTTTTTTCTCTGTCTTGCCGAAAAGGGATTTACCTATCGTCTTGGAAAGTCGCTCGAGTGCAACCTGTTCCAAAACCACGCCCTCAAACTATCGCCCATTTGCCTTGCTTCATGGAACATGTAGTCAATCAGCAACTATTTAAGTACCTCGAGAATAACAGAATAATCAAATCGACAGGATATATATTGACCTTTGTCACTCATATATGGAGTGGGGCTATTGAGAACAACGGAGAGTCTCGAGCGATTTCGTTGGATATTTCGAAGGCATGCGACAGAGTTTGGCTTGACGGATTGCTGCATAAACTGCCGCCCTTCGGACTGCCAACCTCTCTCTGGAGCTGGCTTGCTAGCTAGTTTCCTTAAAAACCGATGTCTGCACGTTGCGGTTGATGGATACATCTCAGACACATTCACCATTAACGCTGGTGTACCTCAGGGCGGCAATACTTTCACCAGCTCTGTTCCTCATCTATATTAATGACCTGCTGACCGAAACGAAAAAAAAATGCTGTTTACAGTTTTGCAGATGACAGTACCCTTGTCTCCCAATTTACATTAGAAAACCCTTCATCAGCGTCTGAGACTTATCACCACAGAGAGGAGCAGATTACAGCAATTATGCATTAAAGAGATATATTTTACGAACTTTAGAGAATGCGTAAAGTGAGTATTTTACGCACAATAGTAGAAAAAATACTATATTTTTTAGTCATATTTGATAGATAATGCAAATTAAATCCTACATTATTAAAGTAATTACCTAAAACCTCTAAATATAATATATGATTCAATTCACACCCTATGAGTTGAATCCGACCAACCCAACTGCTAATCAAAGTGGTAAAATTAATTGTTTAAACCGACGAGGAATTATCTTTTGTGCAACGGTGGAACATTCAATACTTTTTTCATCAGATTTTATAAAATAAAAGAATAAATAAGGTGTTGTGGATAGTAAATAATTTTCTCTGTTACTCGTATCACAAAACGATCTGACAACGGTGCCTTCAATAATTGGCGAAAGTTTAAAAAACTGTGCTTTGACTTGCTAATTGATGGTAGGTAACAAGGTAACTGTCACAGATTTTTAAGGGTCGCTACTTTAATATGTATATGATATAGAAACTTGAGTGATTCATTTTATGAAAGAATGTCATTATTTCATGTAGAAGATACATAGGAAGCACTGAACTATTATGCTAAAGCTGCAATCAGTCCACCTAAATGCAATATTTTTTGCACGCAGCTAACAGTAATGAGAAGATTGATGTTATTTTAACAATCGTATTAGAGTAACAGCTTTGTTACTAGAGTCGTGGCGAAAATTAACTATTGCAATGGCCTTCGAAGTGTGCTTCACGTAATAAAACAGTCTTAATGTTTGAAAACAATTTGTGCGAAATCTAAATTTATTTTTTTTATAAAAGCGATATACAAAAGAAATTTTAGGAAAATTTCGAATATTTAATGGGTTCATGTTATGATACCGTTTTCGGTTTTCGCTATAAAAAAACTGTAACCATAGATTTATAAGTAAGCAGTCACAAGATGCTGAGTCAGCGTGCTCTGTTTTTAATGAAATATATCAACAATTGCATATCAAAATTTAGAAAAGTAGTATTTTTTATAGGAACCGTGCATCTTTTCATATAAAAGTTTTACGGGAAAGCTGCTCATTATTTTGCAGACCGCTTCTGTTGTTCCGTTGCAAATGTTACCAAATACAATTATGCGATTTTCTCCTTTTACTGGTCGATTTGTGTTATTGACGCTCTTGCCTTATTGCTCGCGAACTTACTCGAACCTACTCGATGGATACCATGGAGTATTAAATACATGATGGATACATCCGTTAAGTGCGCCACTTGACAGATGTGATATATATTCTTTTTCGAGATAAACCTCAGGCCTTCTCGTCTGGACGCTCTACGCGTTCAGGCAGATAAAACCGACCAATTTTGTGGCTATAATTATCGCGGCTTCTTTTGAGCATCCGGTCTGATTACCGTCTGCCTTCAAAGGGGAATTATTCGGCAAATAAACTGCCCAGTTTAGTTTCCGGAATTATCGGCCATATTTGATGAATAGTATGGTTACTCTTCCTAAGAAAAAGATCTATCTTCAAAAGTGAAAATTCTTTATAATTTAATTAAGGATCTACTGTGGGGCCGAAGACTTTCCACTATCTGCTGTGGGGCAGAAAATTTTCCGCGATCTTCTGGGAGGCAGACGACCTTTAACAACGTTCTGTGAGACCTTCTGTGGGGCAGGAGACTACCTTCCGTGAGTCCTTCTATGAGATGGAATTCCTTCTCCAAGCTAATCCCGCCATCATTTAACCATACCGAGGCCTTTCTTTTGTCAGGGTGACTCGACCAGAATCAAGTAAACTCGATTTTAAATAATTTAAGTGTATTGATTACCGTATCTTTCTTTCCGCTATATATCATATCAGTTAATGAATATAGTCAAACGGCTGTAGGTCATTTGCCTTGATTACCGCATTCCTCTTACTTCTATATATCATTTAATTAATGAGTATGTAATCAAATGGCTGTAGGTCATTAGCCTTGATTACCGCATATTTCTTACCGCTATACTGTTTCAGAATCGATCTTGGTCGATTTTCTAAACAAAAAGAGATGTGCTCGTAGGCACTTTAATTTACCATAGTGCTAGTTCTAAAGTCATTTTGCAAATAAAACAAAAAAACTTTTGCATTATATGAATATTTTAATAAGTTATTTTCCCTGAAAATAATGGAGGCTCATAAATAAACAAAATATAAATATTAAATTATTGTATATAGTCAGTGCTACGATATGGATAATACAAGTCGATGCGAAGTATCGACCTTGAAGAATATGACAATAATGATACTCTTAAAAACTAAAACAATGCATAAACAGTTGTAATACTAAGCAAGTATATGATTATAAAAATAACTTTGAAGCTATGTACAGTTAAATGTCTGTTTAAAGTTCCTGAGGAACAGCACAGTGTGAGCTCGGTTAGCTGAGATAACTTTGATATGAAATACAGTGATATGCAAGCAATAATAACAGGGAAAAATATTGCCTTAAAGTCGACTTATAAGCTATTATGTACACTATGTTCACAGTTGACAAGAAACGTTCGATGTTCAGCAGTTTATCTCTCAACACTGGGGGAAAGTCACTTTAAAAAATACTTGCTCGGTCTCTTGCTAGCTTCTGTATACAATGTGGTTCGATTTCTTGCAAATATGAATAACTTGAATGCAGTGGTTTGAATCTGGTATGCAGTTATGCAGAATAGTATGACTTAGATGCCTTGTAAAATGCGGTTTTTTGGTACACGCTTATATGAAAATAAGGCTAGAGTATAGCAGCCCAGTGTTAAACTCTGATAGAGAATAGAGAATGTTGAACACCCATGAATAAGACCAAATGGGAACGCTAGCACAGCGATGGTACCGAGTTTGAGATGTTGAAAGAATGATTGTAAACGTGTGTGTTTACTTACTTGATATTCGAGACGAGACTCGATTGTGAGAACTCCCATGAACGAGACCAATGGGGGGCTAGTACAGCGATGGTACAGCGTTATTTGAAAGTCGAGACGAGACTCGATTATTTGTAGTTACAGACAAGACTCTATTGTGAGAAATATATTTTTGTAGGCTTCCCATGGACGAAACCAATGGTGACGCCAGTACACAGCGTCATACTTAGTTTGAGGATAATGACAGACAGGGTGCCGATAAATACCTTACTTGTAGGCTTGAGACAACGATGGCTATGGCTGGATACCACAGTTCACTTGAGTAGAGAACTAGAGGGATTATGAGGTCTCAAAACGTAAAAACTTGTTTGACATGGGGCTTAGCGCCATGCCGGCGGGAAACGGGAGCGCATTTGGCGCGACTTACTTGAGTGAGAGACGAGATACTACGTCATACTAAATTCTAGAACGTGATCGTGATCAACTCGAAAGAGTTGTTAACGCCCTTTGTCACCGCCTCTTCTGGCGGGATAATCGCTCCGGAAATAGAGAGGGCAATAATGTAAGTATAGAGATATTGTGTAAAAACTTAGCATGACCGGATGTATAAATTAATATTATGAATTTTAATACTAATCCGGTTGAAATCTGCTGTCTAGTTTTTATGAAATTCGATTATTAAAGATCGGAATTTTGGTTACCCGTAGATAATCTTAAAACTTCCTAGCTATAATGCTAGGAAGTTTTAGGTTGGGTGAAGTGGCTATCCTGTAGTAAGCGCTGTGATTGGTCAGTTGCCTTTCGAGGCTGCTTTACTTTTAGCTTTCTAGACTGCCTGAACCAGTGGATAAACGTTGTAACATGAGATGGCGTTAGCAGTATCGACATGGATTTTAATTTCTCTTTGGAATGCGAGCAGTGGCGTGGAATGTAAAAATTGTATAAAATTAAATCGTTAGATTTGAAAGCGTGTTCAAAATGGCTTTTGAACATAAACATATATCATTTTAATTAATGAAAATATAATCAAATAATTGTAGGTCATTTGCTGTATATATCGTGTATAGGATCCTTATTTCTTGTCTTCGTTTATAGATAATTACCGTTTTAGTTTTGTTCGGGAAACATATCAACAAGTGTACTTTTTTCACCACTTAGTTTGGTGATTACACCCTGTATGCCCATAGTATGAATGAGCATAATTAAACTCCGAATAAATTTATTTCATCCCAGGTAAACGATAATTTGTGCATTTGAAACATTATGTTTCAATTACTCCTTACTGCGAACCTGGATTATCGGTATAGTAGATGCCGTTATTGCCGTTATATGCAACAATCGCTGTGAAGTAAGCTGCCTCTCTACGTCAAGGAAAACGTTTAAATTCAATATATCTTTGTCTCCGTCAATGTTGTGAAAATAACAATATGTCAAATAAAGGAAGAGCATTTTTTTGTTCTCAAGTTTAGTAATTCGTGAATGCAGTGGTTTTTTGTAGCTAGTATTATAAAAATGAATTATTCTGTTTTTTTTAATGTAATTTTCATACCTGAGACCTGACTGTCGGTCATATTATGTCTTATCGTATTTGAGTAGTTGATACTAACTCACTTTTTATCTTTGTCGATTATTTGATTTTCACTTTCCTCAATAATATAGTATTACCTTAATTGATGAATCTCTCAATAATGTCTTTGTGCTGCAGTTTGTTCTGATGAAATTTTTGTTGCTTGAAAGTTTATATGCCAGGTTGAGTCAAAATGATCTTTTTAGTCGTAAGTTTAAAACACCCTGTGGAAAAAACACGCTTAACAACCTTATTCCAGCATGATTTAAGATAAAGCTGGATGTGTTCCGAGCATTTTGTTTCCTAAATGACCTCAGCCCTACTAATGTAGGCTTATTGGGACGGTGACGAATGCGTCTTTTTAATTCACCCCAAAAATGCTCAATTGGTTTGTTATTTGGGCAGCAATGTGATGGCCACTTCAAATTCAATCTTCATCCAAAAACTCATTGACTACATGCGCAACATGTGGTCTGGCATTGTTTTGCATGAGTATATAAACTCTTCTCCATTGAAAATGCCAAATGGAGTGACAACGTCCTCTAGTATATCTTCAATATATCTGGGAACCTTTAGAGCTCCATTCTCCACAAATATTGGGTTTGTAGTAGTGGTGGGCTTATTCGAATGAGAAATAACCTGTTACACGGTTATTAAAATAACCTATATTATTCGGTTTTCATTCCACAAGTATTCGAATGAAAAATAACCTGAACCTGATACGTACGAGTTCAAATACGAACACGAAGGAACAAACCTCCTGCCGCGTCGGCGTCGCGTCGTTCCGTCGAATGATCAACGAGCAAGGAGCGGTTTTAATTTACTTATGAATTATGAAGCAAGTTTCGATGTTTTAGCTCGAATAAAAAATGAGTTAAAATTTCAAATGTGCCGGTAGGATGTGAAATTGTGGAATGTGGAAGCCGAACTTGGGGGGGGGTTGAAAACTAGCGAATATTTAGTTAAAATTACATAATTTACTTTTATTGCGTATCTAAAATAAAATAATCCAATTTTCGGCACCTGAACGCCTAAAAAGTGCAAATACAGCAATTTGTTGACATCTTCAAAGAATCAAAATAAAAGGCGGTCGCTTTTTATCAATACCTCCTACAACTAGGCCATCTAGCTAATATTAAAATTAGCAGCGACGTCATCAAAAGTGGTATATACTTTTTTGCCATAAGAAAAGCATCAAGGAGGCGTTTACTTTGCTCCTGAGAAATCAGTAGTTTCAGCGGGTTTTTAAACACCAAAAAGTTCGTATTTTTGGCAATAAGTGAAAGTGAATATTTAGAGTGATTGCCGCAAAGATTTAACCACTTCTGAACAAAGGTGAATAAGTAAATTGAATTTAAAAGGCAAACAATAGTGGTGTGCATTCCAAGCAAATTCTTTTTTGTGAACTCGCCACAGATAATTTCAACCAATGAGTTCGAACATTTAGAAGTTACCAACTAAAATGGATGGAAACGAAAACTGTGGAAATTGTAAAAAATGTGTAAAGGATGATCAATGTTACAAATGCGATCTATGTGTGCAGAAAATACATAAGGGTTGTGCTTCCCTATCCGGTTCAGAGATAAAATGTATGCCACTACAGAAGAGAGTCCTAGTCTTGTTGTGTGACGATTGCAAAAAACTTTTGGCAAAAACTTCGTTAATGCTCCAGCTTATTGAAAAAATGAGAGATGAGTTATGCGCTTTAAGAACAGAAGTAAATGAACTAAAAGAACTGACGGAAAATGGGGCCTCGTTCCCAGTTAATAAATTTAAATCATTTTCAGAGGCTGCAATGGAGAACAATAGCAATAAGTATGAGTCGAAAGGAAAAACGCAATCACCATCCTTAATTATAAAACCTAAACAAACCCAAACCTCTGAGAAAACAAAGATTGATGTGAAAGAAAGTATTAAACCAAGTCAATTAAAAATCGGAATTAAAAATGTTCGTGAAACCAAACAAGGTGGTATAGTAATTAAATGTGATGGAAAAAAAGACATTGAAAAATTGAAAGAGGCAGCAGAACATTGTCTTGGTAGAAGTTACAGCATTGAAGTTCCTAAGTTAAGTTTGCCTAGAATGAAGATCGTTGGCTATAGGGGTCACCAAACAGAGCAAGAACTAGAAAATATTATACGACAACAAAACCATTGGATAGAAGACAGCGACTATATAAAGGTAACCTATGTTAAAGGAATAAAAAACAAAAACACATCTACGATATTTTTTGAATGTTCACCAAAGCTCTACTGGAAAGTAGTTAATCAAGGAAAAGTATTTGTTGATTGGGAACGATACAATGTTTATGACAACTTGGCTGTGTACAGATGCTTCAACTGTCAGGAATTTAACCACAAGAGTAGTGAATGCAAGAACAATCAGGTCTGTGGTAATTGTGCCGGAAATCATGAGACCAATGTATGCCAAAAACAGTTTAAAAAGTGTAAAAACTGTGTTAATGCAAACGACAAATTTAAACTTAATTATGATACAAATCACGCGTCATGGGAAATGGGGTGTCCATCCACAAAATATCATCTAGACCTTCTAAAAAGTAGAATTGATTATGGGGTGCCATAATGGTTTTACTCGAACAAGATGAACTTTTTGAAGTTATGCAAAGGGAAAATCTACAGAAAACTGAGTTAGTGGATAGTGACTCACTGATAACCAAAATTAATGTCGACGACTTGAAGTTTAGTGTTGTGCATCTTAACATTAGAAGTATGGTAAAAAATATTGACAATTTACTATTATTTTTGGAAGGATTTAAATTGACTTATGTTGACATTATAGTATTGAGTGAAACTTTTCAAATATCTTCACCGGGGCAATGCAATATACCAAACTATCAACTGTTTTATAATTATGGGGACTATAACAAAAATGATGGTGTCATAGTTTTGGTCAAAGATAATATAAATGTTAATTTTAAATATACTAAGTTGCCAAATTCACTAGCTACTATAAGTAGAATATTATGTACTGTTAATGGAATTAATATAGGGCTCACGGCAGTTTATAAGCCACCTCCAATCGCAAAAATTGACTTTATAAACGACATCCACGATTATTTGGAAAATATTAGAGACGATGCTAATCACGATTATGAAATATTTTTGGGTGATATAAATATAGATGGTTTGGGTGTTGATAATATGACACATAACTACTTGTCAATTATGTCTCAATTGGGCTTTGAATCTCAAATAAACTCGGTTACAAGACCGGATAGTGATTCTTGTCTAGATCATATATTTGTAAATGAAAAGCGAATAACCTCTCATTTGTGTCTAGAGTCCTTTGTAATAAATACTAATATAACAGACCACTGGCCAGTCATGCTTAATATTGTACTAAAAGGAAATAAAATAAATTGCAATGATGAAAAAATCATTCATAAAAAATATTTTAATATACAAAAATTCATAGAACTCTTAAAATCTCAAAGCTGGGCAACAGTTTTATCCGAGGCCAACCCTGAATCTGCTTTTAGCAGTTTTATTGAAATTTTTACAGATTTAAAAGAAAAAGCTACATTTGTTAATACTGTAAAAATTAGACAACCCAGAAAGATTAAAAAATGGATCACTGCTGGTCTTGTTGCATCTGTTAAACATAGAGATAAATTAAAGAAGAGGTTGTTACACAGATATGACCCAAATCTCGAAAGAGAATATAAGTTTTATAGAAATTACTTAAATAAGCTAATTATTAAACAAAAAAATCAATATTATAGGTCACAAATTGAAACCAATAAAAAAAATATAAGAAAAATATATGAAATAATTAATGATATAACATATGAAAATTCCACTAAGCAGGGCAATATGAAAATACTAGACGATAATGAGAGGGAGTTTGAATCCGATATAGATATGGCAAACTTTTGTAACGATTACTTTATAAATATAGGTCCAAAAATGGCCGAAACAATAACGCAGCCACAAGCCCCAATAACAGTGGAGCACTCTTGTCAAAATTCCATATATTTGACACCAATAAATGAGAATGAATTAATCAAACACATTTCTACATTAAAAAATGCATCATCGCCGGGCGCAGACGGGATATCATCAAGATTAATAAAACAGTGCCATAGAGAAATAATTCAGCCATTGTTGCATATTTTTAATAGATGTTTCGTTACAGGACTAGTCCCCTACCATTTTAAAATATCAATTGTAACTCCCGTACACAAAAATGGATCAAAATCAAAAATTCATAACTATAGACCTATAAGTTTAATTAGCAATTTTGCAAAAGTTTTTGAAAAATGTGTCAAAGATAGACTTTTCAACTATTTTATTAATAATAATGTTTTATCGAAAAATCAGTATGGGTTTCTGCAGGGATCTGGCACTGAACATGCGTTACATAAACTGACATCAGAAGTTGTGCATAATTTGAATATAGGCAACAAATGTGCCTGCATGTTTGTGGACTTGGCCAAGGCTTTTGACACGGTTTCCCATGATAAACTACTGGATGTTCTAAGAAACTATGGAATAAGGGGAACGGGGTCAGATCTTTTAAGGAATTACCTTTGGAATAGATATCAGATGGTAAAAGTTAATGGTACCTTAAGTTCTAAACAGGTTATCAAAATGGGAGTGCCGCAGGGTACAGTGCTGGGCCCTTTTCTTTTTATTGCTTATATAAATAATTTGCTTTCATTAAACATAGATGGCACATTTATATCGTATGCAGATGATACGGCACTGGTCTTTAGTGGCAAAAACTGGACAGAAGTTAAAGAAAGAATGATTAATGGACTTACTATCACAAAACAATGGCTGGATACTCACAAGCTTTCTCTTAATCTCCTAAAAACAAATTACATAGCCTTTTCATTGACAAGTTGTAATAGACCACACTTTAATCAAGTAAACATTGAAAATCAAGAAATAAAAGAAGTAAATCAAATAAAATATCTTGGAATAATAATTGACAGCCTTTTAAAGTGGCACCCTCATATTGATTTTCTTTCTAAAAAGATCCGTAAATTAATACGAAAATTTTATCTTCTAAAACAAGTCATAAGTCAGAAAGTTCTTATCCTCTTATATAAGTCACTTGTTGAATCTCTAATTCGGTATGGAATTTTGACTTGGGGAGGTACATATAGTAATGCACTTTATAAATTGGAAGTAGCACAGAAAAGTATTATAAAAATAATTATTGGCAAGAGCAGATTATATCCAACTGAGCTTCTATTTTCAAAGGACTTTTATAGTATCAGAACTCTTTACAGTGTAGCAGTAGCAATATTCATTCATAAAACAAAATCGCCGGATACTACTATAAATCACAATTACAACACTCGATCGAATTTAAGAAATGACATAGTAATTCCCTTAAACTATAATAATATAAATAAAAAATATGTGTCATACTTGGGACCCAAAATTTATAACATGATTCCAATAAATATTAGAAACACTGGCATTGGGCAATTTAAAAAACAATGCACATTTTATGTATTAGAAAAAAGAAGATTATTTGAGGGCATTTTTGGAAGTGGATAGTCTTTAAATAAGATTTTCATCAGGAGCTTGTCGAGTTGAATACATGCTTTTGAGATCTTTGTGAGAATTTGTTTTTGAAAAGTTTCGCATCTGTGTGTATTATGTAATATTTTATTGTTTAGCATCACATTGTGGGATATGCACATACAGATGTATATTCATCTAGGTGCAAGTGAAAGCATACTCAGAATCATAGAATGTTTAACATTGGAACTTTGTTTATGACATTGTTGTTATTATTGTATTATCTTGTTATTATTTGTATGTATGTGTGCTCAAATAAATCAAGAGGAGCAAAGAGGAGCCCAGTAAAAGTATTAATTATTTTATAGCGCCTACTTCCGTATTTAACGTTGATTGCTACGCTGGGCGACTGGAATGTCAATTCCCATCTCGATGTCATGTATCCGGTGCTGCCAGATTGGGCGCTTTATCACAATTTGAGCTACTTCTCACTGTAGTTTGCCACACATTATTTTTCTATGAAACGTAAAATATTCGTCTTGGATTCCAAGATTAGAATTAACAATATATTAGATACTTAATGTAAAAGTTTGCTTTGGTATATTATAATATAGTTATATTAAATATATATAAATAAAATTGGAAAAGTAAATATATAAAAATCGAAAAGCGAAGTAATAAAGGCAGCAAAACCTTTAAGAAAATAAACGTTCCTAACCAATAACCTAATTATTTTGTATAAACATTTAGTTCCATTTAGAAACAAAATTTCAAATGCTGTAGAAATTAAGGTCCAACTACATATACGATAAATAGTTTACATCCCAAATAATGTATGAAACTAACTCTAAATCTGGCAACACTGCCTCCTGTCAGTTTGCGTCCTTTCGACGTTCGATCGGCTTCTTAATTATTGTTTTGTTGGATTTTGATTGTTTTTCTGTTAATTTTTTTATAATATCAGTACTTTGGTGTGTCTAAATTTATGTGAACAATGCTGTGCTGTGGAAACTAGCCGAAAAGACCTAAAGTTCATGTTTTTAGCTTCCGAAAATGTTTTCTTAATAATTTTTCACCTTCACAAGACACAGCAAAGCATCTGAAATGCCAGTTAATCACTTGTTTAAGTGGATATTGCAGTCACATTGTTTAAAAAAAAAATAAGTTGTTATTTTGTAAAGAAAATTTAACTTTAAATGAACTTTGTGTTGGAGAAGATTCATACAATTTCATTAATTCCATAAGTCGTGGGGCTCTTTTATATCCTCAAGTAATAATGAACGTAGTTTCAACAGCCTATATTATATTTAAAAAACTGATTAATGAGTTCGAAGACAATTTTTAGATATTTACAATAAAAAGTCTTTTCTTTGTGACCTGTTGTTAAACTAACTAAATCAAAACAGCCTTTTGATTCCTTCTGAAAATCACCCAAAAATTGATGTTTCAAAAATTTTTCTTTGCAGCGTTTTAAATCCGCTTCTTTGTTAATAATTATTATTCTAAACATAATTATAATCTTTTGGGTAAAAAGAAAAAAAGAAAACTGGAGACTTCTAATAAATAAATATTAGACCCCAATAATATACCGAGTAATATACCAAATCTAACATAAAAATAGTAATAATCTGAAACCTGTATAAAGCTTTCATGTCTTATCCTAAATATTTGAAGATTGCAAGCTTCTTTGGATGGAGAAACCCGAGGAGAAAACACGCTACCAAATTTGACATTACTATTACCTATTATCACACCTTTATACCTATAGTGACATTTTACCACCTATCTATTAAATAGATTGGTGATATCTGGTTTCAGTTTATCAAAATAGGTAGATTCTATTTTGATGAACTGGATATTCAAAGGTTTTTGCTTTGAAATAATTCCCTTCGTGAGATTCTAGTCATGGCCGCTAAAAAAAATAAGAATTTTGCGTAAGCGCAGAAAAGCGCAAAAAAATTTTTTTATGTAAATAATCTTAAATCATGTGGCATTTGAACACTTCAATCCTTTTTTTGAAATTCGTTGCAATTAATATATTCTTTTAGCTATGAATCTTTAAAAATTTTACATTTTTTGACGTACCAATGGGTTTTTACTAATAAGCACTGATATTAAAATAAACTTGGATTCTAAATAATTATATAAAAACTCGACACTAATAATACCAGGGCCGGATTTACCACTAGGCACACTAGGCAATTGCCTAGGGGCG